>WMED01001875.1:0-25887 GCA_019650415.1 Pipa parva
GGATCATTGGAAAATAAATCGATACATCGATTAAATAGATGAATCGTTACACCCCTACTATATTTTATATTTAAGCAACTATTTATTCAAAATTCTTTATATTTTTTATTTATTTTCTTGATTAATTAGCACCTACAGCCAAGTGAACTGACACTTTATGCTACTGCACTTGTTACCCTCCTATCTGTTTATGTAAGTCTTCCTCCTATTTAGATTGTAAGCTCTATGGGGCAGGGACCCCCATGCACTTGTTTCAATCATGGCCTGGCACTTAGGGGGTTATTCACTAAATTCCGAATTGTTGCGTATAAGTGCGAATTCGCCAGATAAAGACAGTTGCAATAGACTGCTACTGTCGAAGTCGCGTCTTTATAATGAGAATATTGTTGCAGTCGCGACTTTATTATGGGAAAATTGTCGCAATCTTAACTTTAAAAAATTGTCGCGACTTGATAATGTGGAAAATGTAGTGGACTTGCTATGGGAATCCGCTGTTTCACCTTAGTGAATAACCCCTTTAGAGTGATGTATTTTCTTGATCATATGCTTGTAATTTACTTCACTTGTTCTTTGTTACGCACTTTTCCCTTGTCTGTATTATAACTGTATTGTTGGATTGTACAGCGCTGCGTAACCTTGTGGCGCTTTATAAATAAAAATATACATACACATATACATACAACAAATAAGTACAGGGACCAAAAGCATTTAAATGCATTTTGCCTGATGAAAATTATCTCTAAAATGGCTACAAATGTTTAAATAAAACCACTTCTAAAAATGAAAGTTGAAAGATTATTTTATGAATAAGTTTAGGGTGAAATTATCCTTCAAGCATAGTAACAACCTTGACTTAGGACCCCTTACAGTTTACAGGAGAGTTATAGGCTTGGAAACTAGGGTTTCAAAGGCATTTTCATCAATGCTATTTTTATGATACTAGCTTACCTTTAATTTACCCAAACATAAAATAAATCTGAACTTGGTTGTAATTCAGTGTTTTTCTTATGCCATAGAGCTGTTTATGCCCTTTATCTGTTTTGCATTTTTATAGTATCCAATTTCTCATTCGAGAGCTGTAATTTGCAATCCCTGACCTTTCAGTTTTGTTGAAGTAGGAGCATAAAAAGCCATAAAGCGACACTAAGGAAGTGTTAGAGCTTGATGCGGACGAAGCCATTTAGAAGTCAGAGCAAAACATGCAGATAGAAAGGGATTGATTTTTCTACCTGTCACTTTTTCGACATGCTAATTTCAAAGTGTGATGAAGAGAGAGCGAGGAACTCATTTGTAAGCGCTGAATGATGCTGAACAGGCTGGATTTAGACTTTAATATTTCAGACTGCCTTTGCTTCCTCTCTCTAAATGAAACTTGCGATAATGCTACACTATGGCTGAGGTTCCCAAGCATCTTTTATTTTTCTTCAGTGTGTAGCTTGACATAGGATCAAATCCCACCACAGAAGGTTTCAGAGATGAAGCAGAGGTTGCACAAATGATAAATAAGGTTCAAGGTGTGAGTGAACTGTAACCCATAATAACACACCAAGCTACCCATAAATCCAGGAGAATTCTAAATCATATTAAATAAATAAATATAAATACATATATATATATATATATATATATATATATATATATATATATATATACAGTATATACATATTTCTGATCAGTCTAAGGAGACATTTATTTTTAATTTTCTCTTAGGAGAGATTCTAGCATGAGGGTCATACATTTGAGAGAAATATTGGTCTAACCTCTCTGATTTCCTGTCTGACTTCAAAAAAAGGTTTGCTAGAAATCTATGCTGCTTCCTCTATTCTGCGGCCGAAGCAAGCATTCTCTACCATGGTCCACAAGTCTACATTCTATTTTAAATGGCACCTGAATTTCAACTTTGGATTTTCAGTTCACACAGAGCCTCATACTTTACCCAAATCATTAACTCCTCTGGCTTGGTTGCAGTTACATTCTCCAGAGCGACTTTTCTCAAGGTCAAATTCTGAAAGTGGAGTTTTATGTGTCTGAGCCAGTTTTGCCAACTCGCTTCACTCTGAGATGCCACGGTCTTTTGAACTCTCTACGTACATGCAACTACCAAAGTTTATTGGTAGGGGAGTCATATTGTAATGTGCTGGTTTTGGGATGTAAACTTTAGACCTGTAACTGGTAGCTCTACAGACATACCACTGGAATTTTAATTTTTCCTGTTTTTTTCTCTATATAAATTGTAAATACCTACCTTTATTTTGATCTCCCAACAATTTATTAGATTCAGTTATGGTTTCATTGTAAGAATAAAGATGAATATGTTAAGCTCATTAAATATCTTCATTCTAAGATAATATAAATCCACACAGTTTATTTATAGTTTCTAGCATCAGAAAAGTATTCCCTCTATAAAGGAGCAATTCCTACAGCATGATGACATTAATTATGAATTCATTATTATGCTCTGTAGGACTTGCAGTTCAATTGAACTGTCCCAATTACAGGATCTAAACCAACCCTTAAGGGTCGGGTCCCCCCAGGTAAACTGGAAAATGGACTTTACAGTCTGCTACAGTAGACTATGTAGAATCTAAGTACATTACTAGGAGGCTGTTTAAGAGGTTAAATTCTTTATATTACTATCAGTAATCACTGGGAACCATGAAATATATGGGAAAACCAATAAATGGAACGAGAAGTTATATTAATCAAAGGAGGAAGAGTAAATGGTATATTCACTCAATTAGGTAGAGAGAAATAATTACACAGATGTGCCTACAAGACAGATATAACAGTATCAATCACATTGACTCCAGTCCTCTGTACTAGAGCAAAATAAATCATGAGTAGTCTTTTTATAGTTTTAATCTGTGTCTTGTCAATGTTTCGTTTGCCAATGAGGAATTAAGTAAATTGTTGAGGATATAAAAAATGACATTCAATCTACGACAAAGAAGGCTTGACCTAAGTGCCAAACCTTTATTATTTAGATTTTTTATAGTCACTGTACATTGTAAAGGATTAGGAAAGTAAACAATTAATTTTGGTTTTTGTATCATTTTATTGGTTATGTGATTTTCTTACATAGATAGGGTCTGTCATCATAAAATGTCACATGGAAAATTGTTATATACAGCTTTTGCAAGCTAATATAAGAATGGAATATTGGAGATCTTTAATGTATACAAGTGGATTTAAAATGGAAACCAGAAAAGCAGTGTTTCAGAATTTAAAGAGATAAGAAGATGCTAGACAGCTGCCGTCAGAGAGTTCTATAGTTTAAGTTTAATTCTTTCTGCCAGTTTACGACAGCAGCATGACATTTGGTTGAAAGTGAATGTGTAAATTAAAAATCAGGTATTTAGTTACAATGCACGACTTATAAGCTGTCTTTATTCTTAGCCGGCCATGCTAGGCTGTGAGGCAATCCCTGCTGCCTGATGTCAGTAGTGATGTCGGGAGCATGGAATTCAAATACTAAACATTACAGGAGCACAGTACTTGAGTGTCAATGTCTAATCCTACCAACAGATTGTGTGGTGTTGTTATCTATACTACTCCAATGTATTCTGGTGATCAGTCCTGGATTAGCCTATGTATCTAAAGTGTCTCCAGGGATCTGCAGTGTCCTGTGTCTTCAGCACAGTCAAGCCAAGCACAGCCAACACAAAACTAGTTCTTGTTCCTAAGTGTATGTTCCAAGTGGTGTCTCTTTACTCTACACTGCTCCAAGAATGCTGTGAGTGATTCTCTGCTACTTGCTACAAGGATGTTAGCCCCCGGAAGGCTAACAGTGTCACATTATGCCTTAGCTCCTCTAGAGGCACACAAACCCTTGTTCCTGTTCATGAGTCTATTATGCCATAGTTCCTTAAGAGGCATAACAGCAGCCAGGATCACCAAGTCCTCCTCAAGAGGTGTACTGGTACTGTGGTAATCCTGTGGTCTGTGACAATTTGTCAAATAAGGCTAACAAAACCCAGGGAAAACCAGTTAGAATAAAGTCTAAGCATGCTTTCCTGCTTTTCACAGCCATATTTGGTTTTGGGCCATACCCAACTGTGCTGCAAGGAGAGGAAAAAATGTCAAACTTATAGTTTAATGGAAAAAAGAAGTTAGAACAAAAACTCAGTAAAACAGGTCACTGTTAAAGAAAAAATATGAAGCAGGAGCATAGTCAAGGCAGGCCAGGAGTTTAGAAGTAGAAATTGGCAAGTCATACATTAGGAAAAGACAAGGTGGTAGACACAAGAATACCAGGATACAGGAACATCACAAGACGGCCAAGGTTCTTTCTGCTCAAAAAAAAGAAGGGTTTAAATAGGTTCTTGTTGAGCTTCAGCTGCCCGTCTATAGCTAGCCAGTCCACTACCAAGATGGA
This sequence comes from Pipa parva, assembly GCA_019650415.1. Classification (NCBI taxonomy): domain Eukaryota; kingdom Metazoa; phylum Chordata; class Amphibia; order Anura; family Pipidae; genus Pipa; species Pipa parva. The sequence goes on from WMED01001875.1 coordinate 4,376, forward strand.
TAGTGAGCATACAAAACTCATTTGCCCACTACCTCTATAGCACAGCAGTCACTGCAGCAAGATCAGCAGGTCCCAGCTTCAAAGACAGAGAGTAGCAGTTTGGTACATTACAATATGCTGCTTCTCCTGGGAAAGACTATCAGAGTCTGTTTAACATCTTTCAGAACAAACTCCGTCCAGCTTTGCTCTATCCATCTCCTTATTTTCTGAGCTAAATGGCCAAGCACACTCCTTTAACCACTGGGGCAAGCCCTCTTTTGTGGGACAAACAGCTAGCCGCGCTATCCTATCAGAAACTGTGTCCTGTCACAGTAAATATCTTTAGTCTTCATTACACTCAAAAAATATAACTGTTCTGTTATTTGTTATTGCATTATTAGAAAAGAGTAGCATATTTAGACAAGCTAACTAAATTAAATCCCCCGGCTTTTTTATATATTTCCTTGATGAATTTATTTTTCTCTAGACAAAGTATGTGAGTGAGTTTTTTTAAACCACTGATATCAGCCATTGAGATTGTTCCATGCTTTTTACAAAATTTGAGCTAAGCTAGAATAAAACTGTATTTTAAACGTACTGTCAGTTCACAGCATCAATATATCTTTGCAGGGTTCCTTGAAATTTCGTTGCATTAATTTTTCCTTTCTCAAGATATAACAATGTTATCTCTCCATTACCCTTTATTTGATTTTCACAGATAAATACACCACATTATCACTTTATATCTATTCAATTTGGAATTACGGTTAGTGCAATATCTCGTTTCACACCTTTTGTCATGATATATTGGATCGGTAATAGTTGCTAATGTAATTCCCGGTATATGAAAATCCTTAACTAAACTATTTATCCAAAAACCCATGCATTTCTTTCTCTATAAAATCTTGCTTCTTTTTGCACCATACAGAACATGCAGTTTTAAGGATTCTGCTTACATTGAAAGGACAAATTGCATATTGCAATATATAAGAAGTTCCCATTAAACACCAGTTAGGTTTTGAAAGTAGGACCATGTCATTTGCTATGAAAGGAATATGTAATAGCTGAACTCCCCTAAATTCAACACTAGGATTTGTGTTTGCATACAAGTGCTGGTCAACGAATTAGAATAATTTGAAATAGTGCAATCATGAAATTCTTTGAATGCATTTTTTGTGCAGAAAGCAAATCAGGTGTTCACCGCACCTGTCCTACTCATTAGACTAATCACAGAACTCGTTACCTGTAGAAAATTTGCTCAGCTGAGCTTTCCAAAAGGCCCATTTAGGCCATTTAACTGTGACACTGTTGTTTCAGGTAGCAAGGTAGCAAGTTAGATCAATGACATCATCTCCTAAGAACAATTCTTAACTCAGCGAATTTTAGGCCTGTTGAATTCAGGGTAGCTTTTTTTAGATGCAGGAATCAGAGAGGTTGCTAGCTTACCACAACACCTATTTAGCCGAGTGCTACTTAACTGAACAATGTTGTAACCACTTTCTTTAAAACACTTTGCAGAATGGCTGACAGCATTTCCACACATAAAAAACAAAGTATACAGGATTTTAACCTGCAACAAAAAAGTGCAGGATCTGGAATGCAAATATAATTTATAGGCATGTGAACCTGATTTGTTATATCAGCTGAATTTATTACCTATAGGTCAGTGACGTTTCCTCTAAGACTGCAAGGGAAGCTCAGCTTCCCCTAAAATGACAAAAGAAATAAGTGATCAAATATATACAACAGTACAGTATGTACATGTCATTTCCTCTCACCCATTCCTGCAACTTCACAGTGTTATGTGCTGAGCTTCCACAGAGTTCAATAGCAGAGCAAAAGTGCACTGAAACAAGATGAGTAATTGGATAAATGCTGGGCTTTGTCCCTCCCATCGGAATCTCAGTTTCTCTGAGAGTCTATGGGGAAGTGGGCTGGCCTGAAAGCTCAGCTTCTGAATGCTGATTGAAACAAGATGAGTCATTGGATAAATGCTGGGCTTTGTCCCTCCCATCGGACTCTCAGCTTCTCTGGGAATCAATGGGGCAGTGAGTTGGCCTGAAAGCTCAGCTTCTGCATGCTGATTGAAACAAGATGAGTAACTGGATAAATGCTGGGCTTTGTCCCTCCCATCGGACTCTCAGCTTCTCTGGGAATCTATGGGGCAGTGGGTTGGCCTGGAAACTCAGCTTCTGCATGCTGATTGGATGATCTGTCTGAGGATGAATCCCTTTTTGATTGACAGTGAAATGAGCGAATCAGCAATCTTTCATTCTGATTTGCAACAACCTTTTTTCTTTCATTCTGAAAGCTGCACATTATGTCAGGCAGTGTGAATGTTGTGGACAGGATTTTGGTTAAGCCATTTGATAGTCTTGTTTAGAGTAAAACAGCAGGGCAGATCAACTCCTCAGATTCATTTGGTGCAAAAGGTGGGGAAAAGTAACAGGTCTTTTCAGCTGTCCTGGTATGACAAAGTGAGCTTCCCCTCCTTGAAAGACCAGCATCCGCCACTGCTATAGGTACAGGTTTATTTGTGCAGATCCCTAATGCCAGCTACTAGTTTACCTTGTTTTGTTCCAAATTAAAAAGCTTACTTGAAAAGCAAAATAAAACCATTAAACCATTTTGTTTTGGAAAATGTCTACAATCAGAAATGACCATTATTTCCTCTATTGTTTAATCAATTTTATAGCAAATAAACTAGTGAGGTAACAAGACCATCTGGTTATATCTGATCAGTGCATTGATTCTGGAACAGGATCAGTCGATCAGTCATTAGAGGTTTCAAAGCCAGAACAGATCTTGTTAACATAAATGCTAGACCTTAATTAAGATGAGACTCCAGGCTCTATCATTCATGGTGGGTAATCTCACTCTACTCATAATCTTGCAACCTGTGTAAGTACATATGCTGGGCAAACTGCACTAAGCCAGTTCATGCCTGGTGAGCAAAGCATCTGGGTATGTCTGATGCAATATGCACTGCATCTGGGTATGTCTGATGCAATATGCACTGCATCTGGGTATGTCTGATGCAATATGCACTGCATCTGGGTATGTTTGAAGCTTCACTTGTTCTCACGCAAATTAAATACTCCTTTACATTGCTGCAGGACTGAGTGACAGGAGAAAGACTGCAATTCTTTACCTTTCTTGATGGTGGTGATGTTTTTCTATGTCCTTTTTGCTTTGCATTTGTATCTAAAAAACATATCCTGTACTCTTCACTTGTTCCAAGGAAATATCTTCTATATTTTATGTTTATAACTAGGAAATCGGTTATACACTCTCTAGTTGTAAATATCTTAGAATCTGCTTTAGTCTCAGAGAAATACATTCCACAAGTCACATTTGACAGTGGGAAATGTGTTCCATATTAGTGACAAATATTGGTCACAGGGGAATGTGTTGTGCAGTTTTTAAGCACCAGCATAGAATGAGTCTAGTATTTTGCATTTGCCACTTGAAAATATGTTTTGTACTCTTTCTTCTTTATTGGAAAATTTCACATGGATAATACATTTGGCACTGGAAATGGATTCTTGGCTTTGCATTGTTTCATCTTTGGATTGAATTTTGTCTTTTAAAAAAAAAATAGTGAAACTAGGCTAGCAATAGTGTGTGTTTATATGTTTACAGTTATGTGCAATTTGTGGTAGTCATACAGTATATATTGTGTTTATGATAATGTATTTAAGAATCATTTTAAAAAAGTCTATAATTGTCAGTTAGGCAAGTTAGTAATTTAAAAAATATACCTGGGGTAAATAATTGGGCTATTCATATATTGTGGGATCACCTGACCTTGATATATAGTCAGAAGCATGGATCTTGAAGAATATAACCAGAGCCTGCAGTCTCCTCTCTTGGCACTGCAAATGAATATGTGATTTAGTCATTAGATATGATTGCCTAACAGTTTAAAGCACTTAGTGTAGCATAATTTCCTTGCACATGGATAAGGAAAGAGTGAGTGAATTATGAGACGCTCGTTAAGAAATGAGGCAGGTTGAAGATGGTTGTGGTCACTGTTTATTGCATTGCAGGCAGCTTTACTAATGATCCAGTAAACCAGACTCATTACACAGAACGTTAGCTAATGAAAAAACTTGATTAGGGTGCTGCTAATACTTAAAAAATATGACCCTTCTTTTGATGGTTCTTTGGGAAAATAAGATATTTATCTCATTTGAGTAATGTAAAAGTCTGGAGCTTTCCCATGTAATATCATCAACACATGCAGCAATAAAACATTTACAGTTTTAGAATCTGGGAGCTGAATTTTTTCCTGACGGGTGAGATCAGTCTAGGTTTCCCACCCTCTCAATGATTAACAGAAGAGCAGATTATCCTGTATACTCATGCCAGTATTGATTAGTTTATATAACAACATCGGTGACTTAAGGGTTCTGAAGGAACAAGGTCCTTGAAGGAATAACAACTGTAATTACTAAATATAGGCAAATCCAGAATGACGTAGGTAACAGAGGCAGGCTTCTAGGACACCATCATAATGAGCTTGAGATTGTAGGGGGTGATAGGAATAACACTACTTGCTTTGGTATTGAATATTTAGATAGAGAGCCATGTTAGGAAGGAAAGGGTACTTGTTAGCCACCAATCCCCTACCAAATAGTGATTAACAATGACACCGCCTGTTCATTTTGTCCTTTATGTGATGTGTATCATGTCCACCAATAGCAATTTTTTACTTGTGTCTGCTACTCATTTAGGGAGCATCGCACTTTGCCATTGAGAGTTGGGGTCAGAAGCTGATGAGGGACTCTGCTCCCCAGTGTTTTAATTACAGATAGCACTATCCTAAATATAAGCAAGGCAAAGCCAGATTTTTTAAGTGCTTTTTTTAGTTAAATATAAGCTTGGCATTTATTAGAAAAAGAGGCATGTAGAACCTATAGTGACCCTTTAATGCATAAAAAATTAAATGGGACTTTAGCGAGACGTTAAAGCTTTATATAAAAAAAATGATAAAATTCGTATACAGACAGGCCCAGATTAATTTTTGGTTACAATAGGTCAGGGGTCGGCAAACTTCTTTGAGCAGGGAGCCATTTCGCTCCCTCCTCCAGCGGCAACCACTATTTTGTGAGCCGCTGGAGGAGGGAGGAGCACACTCTTCTGACCATATGACCTGCCGACGGCCAATCAAAAGAGCCATCTACAGTCATGGGTGGGGCTTTGTAGGTGCACTCCGAGCCACAACAAGGCAGCTAAAGAGCCGCAAGTGGCTTATGAGCCACACTTTGCCGACCCCTGCCCTAGGTCCTTAAGTTACGCCACCCCATGGTCCAGGCATACCAAAAAATATCACTGAGGCCTCAAGCAGTAGAAAATCCTGCCAAAAAAAGAGTGAATTATGATCAATATTTGTATCCTGATCCCTAGACCCAAGGGCAAAGGAGAAATCATTTCTGATCATTGTTTTAGCCCACTTCAGCATTTTATAAAGAAAGAAATAGGTTTCCCTCTTCTCTGCCTATGGAACACAGAAATACTGGCCTGTATATAGAGCGTCTTAAAGCAATACAAATAAATTATTCGTTTGTTAGGATGAATTTTAATTATTATTAAAATGAAAAATTATTTGATACTTTTCTTATTTTGTCAGCCCAGTAAAAAGTTTCACTTCACTGGAAACTTTTTACTTGTGATCAATAGGCAATTAGCTTGATTCTACCGAGGTGAGTTCAGTCTTTAAAATGAACGCTGCTATCAATTTGTGAAAGTAAAAAAATTAAAGAAAGGTGAAATTGGTTAAAATTCTGCACAAAAGCTGGTTTTATAAATCAACTGATGATGAAATGAATTCTGCCATAGATTGGAAAAAAAAAAAAGTCATAAAAAGCCTTGAAAGATACAAATACACTCATTAAGTCAAATTCACAAAGCAAGTGCCTGGAGACCAAATATGTAGCAATTAATCAGAATAAAGGGTAACATTCAGTCAAGAAGAATAAATCAATATAACATCAACAGCATATACCGTAATACAATGAGATATTCAAATACAATTTTCTAAATTGTATTATATAAGCACATCAATAGAATTAATTGGTTTTATGTCAATGAGCATGTTAATGAGCTAAATTAAATTGAATGTAAAGAATAACATCACAGATTAATATACAAATTTTAAAATTGCCTTCTTGTGTGACAGCTTCATGCGGATGTTTAATTAACCCCATAATTACTGCAAAACTAGTTGCATCAATAGGTTGCAAGACTGCTATCTCCTTATGCCTAGGACCCACATATGAAACAGGCTTTAAGGCAAAAAGTCGCTGCAGTTGTTATCGATTTCTACCCCATTTTTTCCAGTTTTATCCATATCAGAGGATATTTAGGGGGGAATTCACGATTGTGCGAAGTGAGCTCCGAATCCTTTGGCTCACTTCGCATAGACTGATATGCGCTCGCTGATGTCCTGCATGTGGACATCAGTGAGCGCATTAAAGGGATTCCAGTCTCGGCAAGACCAAAAGAGTCACTTTACCGAGACTGGAATCCCTTTAAAGCGCTCGCTGATGTCCGCGTGCAGGACATCAGTGAGCGCATATCAATCTGTGCGAAGTGAGCCGAAGGATTCGGAGCTCACTTCACACAATCGTGAATTCCCCCCTTAATGTTCTAGTGGGTTTCACCTTTGTTGATGTTTTTATGGTATTAATTTTCATTAACTTACAGCAATATCCTCATAGAAAAGCACAGGAATAAAGGAAGTCACTAGCTACAACCACATTAATTTTAAAAGGCTGGATAGTATGAAACCTTTTTACAGCCTAGTCACCTGTTGTGTAAGGCCCATGTATATACACTGCAATAAAACAAAGAGAAACGATTGTACCACAAGACAGCTGTAGTGCAATACTATTTAATCTGTGTGTTCTTTTTGGCACGCAACATAAGGTATATTTAGAAGAACTAAAATTATATTTAGAGACCTGGAAAGGCGGTCTCTGGGCTGTTTAGTACTGTAGGTAAGGAGATCCTCCCTAGGAATAATCTTAGCCTGGAAGTAAGCCTTATTAAGCCCTTCTCAATTGTACTCTCTTTTAATACACCTGTCAGAAAGGCCCTCTTGCTTTATGAAACTATCCATCTTGTTCTTAGAATTGACCCTTTGGAATGGCCCAAAAGATAGCTTCTGCCATGTAAGATATTATTCTTGTCTGTCTTATTATAGAATAAGTCAGAAACTGTATTACCATTCTTTACACAAACTGATGATTGAGTGATTATTGGCTTTACTCTTAAATAAATTTAATAGTGGGATACATCTCATTTCCTTCAACCACCATAGATTCAAATTCAGAAATGTGACCTGACCAAATAATCAAGATATCAGCTACATAATGAAGGCATTTCCTTATGTACTTATTGTATTTATCATTGAGGAACATATCTTTCTCAAGACTGTGCACAAATAGATTGGCAAAAGAGGGAGCCATGAGGTCCCTTATTTCAAGAGAAAAGAATTTGAAGTTAAATGTAAAGTATTTGTGCAATATCAAACCTAAACAATCTAACATAAAATAAATCATATGGTTTGACAGATTAGTAGAGAATAATGCCTCCTCAATACAATTAATACCCTCTTCTTGGGTAATGGAAGTATACAGATTTTAGATGTCAATACTGCAAAGCCATGATCCATCCTCTAGGTCATTTAACTCTGATAGATACCTTAGAAGATGGGTACTGTCCTGGAGGTGATTGGGGATCTGCTAATGCTTAGGTTGGAGGTAGTTAGCAACACATTTAGATAAAGGCTCTAATACAGAGCCTACACCAGAGTCTATAGGTTTACCTTGCGGATTCTGTAAGTTTTTGTGTATTTTGGGTAGGAGGTATAGAATAGTTCTACATGGATCCTGAACCTTCAAAAAAAAAAAAATCACAGTTTCCTTGGGTATAGTACCATTTTGACTGTTTCCAGATACAAAGTGGTCTATTTTCTTCTGCAAAGTATGCATAGGAATTCATGACAACAATTCCCCCACTTTTGTCATCCTGATCAATTACTAGTTCCTTATTATGTTCCTAGAAATATTATAGGGTGTGTGTTCAATAGGATCTTGTTACTAAAACTTTTTCACATCATGTATACCTACCTTTTCAAATGTTTGCAGAGAGGTATTATTAATAATTGGTACAAACTTGCTTATGCATTTAAGGCTGGTGGACAATTAGCTAAATACTGCAGGTTGATCAGCAAAATTCATTTTAAGTTTAATATTCCAAGGGTGGTAATTTAAAAATGTTATTAGCACAAAGGGAAGTAGTTTGGATACAAAGGTTAAATGGCTGTGAAACCTTTGGCCTTAATGATTTTTTGACAGTGAAGCCTTTTTTATGATTGATTGTAACACATTTTTTTCTGTTTTTTTTTTAAAGGTAAAACCTGCCACATTTTGCATCTTAGAATTTCTCTACTTTACAAGATAAAGATAGTGTTATAGTTATAGTGTTTGGCATCTTAAGGTAATCCCTTAATTACTTCAATTTCTATAGTGTATGTCTGTACCCCTATGTTGTAATACAATGTATTTCTAAGTTATTGGTTTGCAGCTTCATAAGAACTAGCTAGATCCTTTAGTAGGCCCCTCGGGCAGTTCAATGAGTTGTTTGGACTATGGACTTTTTATAGTGAGGCCCTGAACCAGAAGGCAGTCCTTGTTCCCCTTTTGGACACTGATTGGTGGACACTTGGGGGCGGGTTTTCTTATATTATATATAAATTGCATTCAGAAAATAATTAGCCCCTTCAATTTTTCATGTTTTGATACACTACAGCCTTATTCTAAAAGGTATAATATGTATTCTTATCTTATCTACACAAAATACCACAAAATGACAAAGCAAATTGGATTTAACAAAGTTGGTTCAAATATAAAGATAAAAACTCTGAATTCTCAAAATTACGTAAGTATTCAGATAGTGAATCAAGTTTCTACTGATCTTCCTTGAGATGTTTCTGCAACTTGATTGGAGTCGATCTGTGGTAAAGTCAGTTGATTAGACATGATTTGGAACAACCACCACCTTAACACAAAAAATGACAGTGTATGTTACAGCAAATCAGGCACCTCTCATCACCAGTCAAATACCAAGCTGTTGAGAAGTTTCTTTGTGTGGGGAAGTTTTTCAGCTTTAGGAACTGGGAAATATGAATAGGACAAAGTACAAGGAAATTCTTGATGAAAACCTGACCAGAGAGCTCTGCTCCTAGGAATGGGAAAAGATTTACCTCCTAACAACCCATCGCAAACCTAGATAATGAAAAAATGGCTACATATAAGTTATTTAGTGGCCCATGTGGAGTTCAGACTTGAATCTAGTTATAAATATTTGGAGAGAGCTGAAATTAGCTGTGCATCAATAATCCTCATCCAGTTTGACAGAGTTACAGAGGATCTGCAGATAACAGGAGAAAATGCACAATGCCAAGCCTCTAGCACCATGCCAAGAAGGCTTGAGGCTTTAATTGCTGTGATTGGTGCATTAACAAAGTACTGAGAAAATGTTCCTATTACCTATGTAAATGCAGGGGTATAACTACATGGGGTGCAGCGGTAGCAGCGTACCATCACCCACAGACCTTATGGGGGACTTACTGGGCAGAAACAATTGTATTTTCCAGGAAAACAAAGAAATGAACCATTGGAATGAGTAACTCCACATAAAGGAAGATCACTAAAGTAGAGGGAGTTAAAAAAACCTAAAGAATAGAATGGTCACTGGGTCAGGAAAGGGCCAGATGTCCCAGTCCCAAATTTTGCACCAGGGACCACTTTGCTTTTACTTAAACAGCTGCTTAAATGTAATACTTCAGCTCTTTATTTGAATCATTTTACATACATTTAACAAACCTGATTTCCTTTTGTCATTCTGGGGTATTGAATGTAGGTTGATGAGGGTCTGAATAATGTATGAATGTACTATATTTCATCCACAGGGGGTTTCACTTAAAGAAAAATGAAATATTAGCTTCTGCATTTCCTTACACTACAGCCATTAGTTTAAGAGAATTGTAGTTTAGCTACAGCTGGACTGGCATCTTTGGTAATCCATTATATTTTACTTTTTCAGTTTCTGATTTACACAGTGCTGATTTACTAACCCCACTTTCTATTCAGGTGTTATGGTAAGTAGAGTGATAGAAAAGGCAGACAAGTTTCTAATTACACGTTGTACATTTTTTTTTATCTTGTTGTTGGCTGGATTTGTAACTTTTGCCTGGGCCAGCCACAGCCAATAAACTATTCCCTTGTGTTTGCTGCAGCACACTAACTGTTCATCTGGTAAGTAGACAGTCCAACCATCATGCTGTTCAAAATTTAAAGTGGTGCCAGCATTGATTGGAAACCGAAGTCACCAAGCTTTGATTTTCAAAGCCTCAAAGATACCAGCTTCCAATCATTACTGGGTGACAATTTAAATTCTGTTCAGTGTGGGAGCTGGACTGACTAATCACAAGATAAACAAATAGACCGTTCCCCCCCTGCAGACACAGGAAATTGTTAATCTGGCATCAGTGCCAGAAACTACCCATGCAGCATGCCAGTGATGCTTTTCTAAAAAAAAAAAAATCAAAACCCACATCCCCCCAAGAGAAAGTTCTGTATTGCCTCTAAGTCCAGGCGATTTAGCAGTAGCATTGTATTGCTACCAATAAATCACCAGATCAGCAACCTGGCTTCACCCGGCTGAAAATCGCCTCTGCACCAAACTGCAAAATTCAAAATAGTCAGATCTTTTCAGATTATGTTATGTATAGAAAATAGTCAATCAGAACTCTATTAACTACTATAGGCAGTTTTACCAACCCTCAACAAATCACCTCTTTTGTTATACCAACATAACTCATGCACTTCTCTTGCAGTCTTCTTGCCCATTAACAGATTTGTAAAAATGGTAAAGATAAACAAGCAGAATGTACTGACACTGGAATGACAAACAAGAGAATGTATTGTAGCAGATAACTGTAATATATGCACTGTAGCAAAACCACTAATGCCCCAATGTAATACAAAAAAAGTGTTTTTTTTAACAGAAGGGTAAACAAATAAATAAGAGGGCTGAAAGAACTCAGTTATAAAGAAAACAATTAGGATTTTCCCAGAAATATAAGAAAAGAAAAGATGTAGCTAAGAGGAGATTTCATTTGAGTGTATAGAGACATAAAGGGCCATTGTAACAGCTTCTGACCAGTCTTTTCATCAAAAGAGTTTCACAATGGACACAAAAGAACACACGCTAATCTCTTATGATTGAGAAAAGGTGCTTTGATTCACTGAAGTCTTTTTCACAGTCAGGGGATTCTGCCTCTGTGCTGGTAGCATGTCCCAGATCTGATCAGGCTTTATAATGGATGAAAATTATATCATCCAGATATATGATAACATTGTGTGTGTTATTGGGATCATTTTATGCTAGAAGTATGGAGCAGGTCTCTCTTACCAGTGAGTCAATTTCTACACTTTCTGAATGATCTAAAAATAATCTTGAAAGTTCTTTATTATAGCATTCTCACTGGGGGTCCCTCCCGGTAAATAGTTAGAGCTTTAAATAGTGTAAAATTAGCTTAGGTTAGCGTATGCCTAAGGTTATATTAACAAGATAAATAAGGTTAGATTCCAGGGATGGCTCCACTGAATACTAGACCAGTCTAATTTAGAGTAGCAGTTGCATGAGAGGGAGTACAATTTCAGGCCCTCTTTTGTGGGGAACAAAATTTAGCACCTGTAACCAGGATACAAAATATGGGGAATCTGGTATAATTTTTTCTGCAGCATGTAAACCATATCCTGTCCTATGTAAGGTTGTGAAGGAGTATACGTAACGTCCGCCGGGTAAATTCCACCCATTTCCTTCCCTTCTAACAATTTGGTGATGGGAGTGTCCCAGCAAATCAAGAACAAGTGAAGATAAAACTTATTAGTAAATGAAGAGTTGATATACATATAGTTTCCACAACCAAATACTATTTAACAAATATCTTCTAAATTACTTTATTTAGTCAATGTCCTTTAAAAAAATATAACTGGGGCATGGAAAGCTTAACATTTCACTTTAAATACTGGGAATTCTGGGGCACTTCCAAAATATGTATAAAGCTCCATAGAAAACAATGGCAATGAGTGGAGTTTGTTTGACTAACACATACAACATGGCTGTTATCAGTAAAGATAAAGCAGACAGAAAGCAACAAAACCCACAAACTCAATTTTAAAGATAACATTTGCTGTATTTGAAAAACTGCTATGCCAATCCAAATGGGATTTTTTTCTTTTCTGGTATTACTGGTCCTATAATGCTACTGTTGTTAGTATACCATGGGGCTTATTTATGAAAGTTCAAACAGTCGCATAAAGGTCAAAATTCAGGTCCATTTGCCAATTACTGATCTTAGCGTATCGAACTTTGCAATGTGTCGAATTCACAAGCAATTTGGATGCTTATAGCGGTTGTGAAACCACAGAGCTCTGTAATAAGGTTATTCATCAAGCGCTGAAGTCTGTTGAAGTTGTGAATTTGACAAAGCATACTGTGTTGCATTCCCCAGTTTTACTTCTCCTGATTAATGTGGCAAATTAGGGGGTCGATGGCAGGGTTCCTACTGTCTGTCTACACCGAAATAAGCAATAAACCACGTCCAGCGGCATTCGCTTCTTCACTATGGAAATCTGCAACTTAATGAGTAGAGAATTTGTGATTTGGAGTGTTGTGTCCTGAAGTGACTAGAATTCACTTCAACAGTCAAAATCTCACTTCAGTACATAAGCTCCCATGTTTCTTACACAGGTTTGTCCAGGATGGGTGTCAATAAAGCTGGGGACACGGGCAGAGTAGAAGTGCGGAAGACTTTGGTTCCACATCACAGAGTTTGTTATATACCATATAAGCAAGGAAAGCTGCGACCAGCTCATGAGAGGGAAGGGCCCAGTATTAATCCAAAACTCCTGCAGAAATTAATTTTTCTGTAAAATTGTTTTGGAAGGCAGATATCTGCTTATGTACACTTCTGCGTTGCATGCCAGTCTTGTGACTGATCTGTATAGCTGTAAATAACAGGCCTAGATTTTATTCTATACAATACTTTATAGTCACATAAAAGCAATCCCTCCTGGCAGGAAGAGTTCCTTTCTCAGCTAGATCATGTGTTTTATTTTGAGGTACAAACAGTTAAACTTTCCATCCACGACACACAAAGGAAACCATATATATCTACCCACTAACAAAAACCCTTATATATATTTATACAAACTATAAAATGCCAACTGTCTGATCATGTCTCTCACATTGTCAAGTTATTTATTTTGGTAATAAATGGGCAAATCACTTCACGTGAGCAGCATGGAGATGTTTTCATATTTTTTCCAAACAAATCCTACAGAATGAAATCTTGGCATGATTCATTTAGCTGTGTCTGATATGACTACACACAAAAACTTCAAATTGTCATGTAGTTGTGTGAGCAAAAAAAAAAAAACTGAATATCATTACTTTAGGTGGCTATTGTATTTAACGCTAAATTTTCTATTACCACATGTTTACAAAAACATTTTTTCACCAGCTTTCTTTGCCCACACCCCACACAGAATTCTGTGGATGTCCGTGTTGTCCACAGAACAATCATGTCAACTAATGTAGATTGTTCCATGTTGCTAAGCAACTGCAAGTACCGAGACTCCTGATAGGGAAAGCATGGGTTCACTGAAATTGAAAAATAATGTATGCTTTAACTTTTGTAAGGAATTATTTACACATTTGTTTTATGCACAGTGTGCATGCCTATTCCTTGACCTGGCCACCATTTCAGAAGGATTTTTAAGAACCATCAAATTGTTTTTTTTTATTGCAAAAATAACTTGCACTTCATCAGAAATGCTACAGTCTTTTTGAATAAGTATTAGGGGAATGTTTAGCAAGGTTCTACACAGATGGTGGCACAGTCCAATGGGTCACAGAGTAAAAGGATTCACTGGGTGTAGTTTAAGGTCAATTCATATAAGTAGCATGGGCAACTTAAGCTTCAATGAGGTATGTTAGTTAAAACTACTGCCATGAATTTATCTAGACTTTACTAAAGGTAAGGACACAAGCAATACAGTAGGAATGTGGTAAATAAACGAGTCCTGCAGAAACTTCCATGAAGCCTAAGTGCCGTTGTATAAAGATACTTAAAAATCTCTATTTAAATAACATAATTATGAATTGTACTATAAACCCCAGGCATCCAGTCTTTATGCAGGTGGTTGTTAACAGACATTAGCATTTGCTAAGTACAGGACTATACAATGGGACCTGAGCAGTGGGCACTGGAGGTGGAATGCAAGCTCTGTGGCCTAGAAGTGGAACAAAGGAATGCAAAATCCTGCAGAGTTTAACCATATTTGCACATCATGGTAAAAGTCCCTAATCTAGTTTATTTGCTTTATCCAAAAAAAAAATTAAAATGTAAACTCATAGGGTACAAAAAAAGGTAAAGAAAACCTTGCTTAAATTATTATCCTAGGCACAACTGACACAGTTAATAATACCACTTTTATTTTCAACAATTGCTGCCATATATTTATATATATATGTAGGGTTCGTTCCGTTCACTTTGTCTTTATATACGCCTTGTCACCTGCTTGCACAGCCCTCTATATCATTCCATCTCACACTGGTTATTCACAGCAGGAGCAGCTGAAAATGGAATTGAGAGAACGGTTTATAACATGGTAGGCCTGTGATCGCAATGTGTAATTAGACTTGTCTGAATTGTCAACACTTAAAACTAGATATGTGTAATTAAATGGGCCCTTGTACTCCAGCTAACAGCATGCGGAGGTGAACATTTTCCAAGATCATTCCCAAAGATATCTGAAAGTGGAAGAATCACATAATTATCCCTTAGTTTTTTAGCAATTCCATTTAATTACATAAATGTAATGCGTCTCTGTTATTTTCTCTGACATAATACATAGAGTTATCATCAACGCATTTTTATTTTCAAATTTCGACATTTGTGTTTTTTGGTTGTTGTGGTTTCCTCTGCTGCAGGACATATCTGTTCTACTGTGTGTCCATACCTCTGCCGTCAGCAATGTTGTAAATCTAATCACCCGGACCTCTGAAACTTTGACGTACAGGTTTCTCTTTCCCAAATGAATTCATGACTATCTATGACAACACATTCATTTCCTAGTGTTATCATTTACTATTATTTGTACTGATGCTTTATCGAAGTGAATTGTCACAAACTGTAGCAAATCATCACAGTCAATGTCTTGTATTGTAGAATATTGTGGTTATATAGTGAAGTGGTATATTTTTATAAAGTTAAGCCATTACCTCTGAGAGACGTTGGTTATTATTTTATTAAACTAGCCATTGGCACCCTTATTATTTTTAGATTTTGATTACATTCTGACATTATGCACTGATGTCACCTGAGTAAGAACAATCCAGGCATTTATCACTTTTTGCTGACAAAAACAGCAGAGTTTATTTTTACATTTATTAATTTATTATTACATAACTGTTTTTAAGGCTACATAACGGTATGTTTGGGGTAAGAACTCTCGGGAGCAAGCTCGAAGCACCGGGGTCTGGATTTCTGGAGAGCCCCAGTATTCATTGATACACATTTGGGGTCCCAGGCTTACTGCTGCATGAAAAAAACAGAATCTAGACGCCACAGATGATGAACAGGTAGTGAGCGGGAAACCAAGGCATTTAAGCAGAATAAGTTAGAAAGGCAGGTAGTAGGCTAGAACTCACAAAGCTTGGTCAAAAACAGGAGGAAGTGACCTCATATCTATAGGGATATTAGAGAATAGGCTGAACCTGTGCAAACTAGTTGCAGGTGTGCTACCACAGGTTCAGCATCAGCCTAAGGGATATATCAGAAAACTGTTTCACAGTCCAGGTTTAGCCTAGTGGTAAGGCTGTTGCCTGGAGTGCAACCGACTCCCAGGTTTAATTGTCAGCAGGAAACAAACTAGCACCTCTTCAGATGGTCATGACAGTTTAGTTTGAATTAGTAATCCCTGAACAGCATCCATGTAGTCCTCTGTGATGATAAGATCAGAAGAGACTCAGATGATTTGAAGTTATGATGTGCTGGGTGACCCAAACCTTGGGGAACAAACTATTGCAGCTGTTTGCTATACTTTCTTTGTTGAAAAGTCATTGGATAATCTGTTGTGTGCACAATTCTCTTACATTTTGAGCAATATTGTTATGTGTGTTCATATTTGGGTATTATATATTGTGTATTTGTTTGTTAAAAGGTCCTATTTGTAAATACAATGACATAAGGGCAAATTTAAGATCATTGGCTGAGTCTAAAAGGTGAAATGTATCATCAACTGTTTCTATTTAACAAGAATGTTGGCTCTATTGGTCAAGAGGTTTGAGCCAGTAGGGCTGATGGAACTGGCCTGGTAGCAAGCTCAGTGTTATTAGGTTCAGACGGAATAAAATGCCATTGATCATTTTACAAGTTGTTTTATATGTACCACTCTGTTGTCAACATAAACACAAGATCATCTAGTCTTGTTGCATATGTAATCCAGCATTACCCTAATGTCCAGATAAAATGCCAAGATAATAATGTAAGTGTCTGTTTCATGTAGAAGGAAATTTACCAATTTTCTGTTTGCTAATGGATGTGTATGTTTTTATTGTGCAAACTTCCCTTACAATTACACAGCCCAAAACCAGTCTTTAAGCTGGGATATTTAGAAAAGTCAAAAAGCTTTTACAAAGTAGAATTGTTAATGCAATTAATGCAGTTAATGCAGTAATATAGCAAAATTTCAATTTCCCTATTGATAAATCTGTTAAGTCGAATTTTATCGCCCAGAGTTTACCTGCTTTAGGCTGGTAAAACCCATTATTCTCTGTGCAGCTGGTCCTGTGACTTAGCCACAGGCAGATGGAATGTCGATATCGATATGAAATGGAAAGTGAACCTTATTGAAAACCCTACATATTTATTGATATCAATCTTTTCGACATTAAGAATTTCTTTTCGACCTTATATACATGAGCAGAATTGAAAGTCCAGAAAAAATAAAAATAACATTGTAAAACATTGACAGCGCTAAACGCATCAAAAAGGTCAACATGATTTTTAAAATATATATGCTCGATATCAAGTAAACATGTTAGGGAGAGGAAGACCATGCATCTCACATACATTTGGATAGCTCAGAGAATGCACTGAAATGCATATAGAAACTGATATAGTGTAAAGATATTATCCACACAACATTGCATAAAACTCCACAGCTTTCTGAATATGAATTAAATATCTGAACGACTTCACAGTTTAATAAATCACCCCCAACTGTCTCTCTATGTTTATATGTTCTTAAACAAGACACCCTGCCAAGCATATAATATATTTATATTTGCAGTAAAAAAAAGTGAATAAATGCATCTGTAATACAGCAATACACAATGGCCTGAACTTATTTTTGTTTAATTTGTTTGTCTCTCGCAGCTTTTTTCTCCCTTCCCGCAGTTTCTCTTACATTTGCAGCCTGTGTTGTCTATAGCCTTCTGTACTTTCTCACTGTATCTGGCTGCTTGTTGATTACAAAAGACTCTCTCTGTCCTCCAATCAGTAAGCAAAAACTAACAAGAATCTATACAAAGACATTTTCTCTTCAAAACATAAGAGGTAAATGGTGCTTTTTTCTTTAATAAATTCCATGTTTTTAAGTAGAACAGAAATCGAAATGATTTGGATTGCAGGAAACATGATGTAGTGGTAGTTTAAAACTATTTGCTATAGACTGCAATGGTAGCAATATATAATGAATGCAGAATGGGTCACTCTGCCAGTAATTATGAGTGATCTAGTAATAGTCATCTCACAGCCGTATAGAGATCTGATATCTGCACAGGACACAGTACTGTAGATGGGTGCCATCTTGCTCTGTGACTGAGGGTTACAAACTAAGGCCAGAAATCGTCTTAAATCCAACAAATAAACTGAGTCTTTGGAGTTTATATTGAAAGATTCTGATGCCGATCACTAGACAAGAGGAACAAAGAACTGCACAGTATCTCCTTAAATTGCAGACAGAGATACATATATTGTGATATAGTTTCTGTTGTTGCACTTTTCTTTTTCATAATGAAAGGTCATTGTATAAAGTGAGTTGGAACCTTGGTGAAGTTCCTATTGGAACACTTGGGGTTGGAAACAGAATTATACATTGACCTATCCTGGACAAAAATATAAATGCTGCCTTGTCTGACAACGAAATAGCCTCAAAGCAAGCAGGGAAAAGATATAGGGCTAAATATAGCAAGGCATGTCTCAAATTATTGATCAATGTTGCAATAAAAATAAATATGTGTTCAGGATAATATACGTATGCTCTAACATATAACACATCACAGTTTGTAGATGAATTGGTCACATACTTCAGTTTGACAATAAAATAATGCAGTTAACATAATAGTAATGTTCTAATCAAAGAAAGGGATACAATCTACAAGGAGTGCCGGAGAAATGACTGGCAGTACTAAAAGAGTATTTGATTTTATATGATATTGGAACTCTCTATCTAGCTGCACTATTGCTAGTGTTACCAGCTTATCTCTTTAAACTTAACACATATAGAAAGCACATGCTGCAGTGCTGATCTGAAATCAGTCTAGCTGCATGCTGCAGAGTTCAACTGAAGTAGGCATACAGCATGAGATGGAAACCCCTAGACAATAATTCTCCTATGGGACACATTTCAGAAGTATTACCCCAGGTAGGATTATAACTGACCTACTGTATGTAAAGAATTTCATGATTGTTAAAGGTATTTTATCATTGAGACCTTAGTAAGCAACTTAAAAAATAGAAATGAAATTCTATTTAGTTCTCAAAGTGACAATAGGCAATATTTACAGATTCTCAGTACAACACAAATTCACATAAACCTTCTCTCTCTTTCTGGATATGTTTAGGGGTTTCCCTATGCTGAATATTTAATGGGGTAACTTTTGTGCTTTCACTCTGGGAACTATCACCCTTCTGAAATACTTGAGGATAATCTGTTTCTACATTTATTATTTATGTAGTTTATATATTTATTTAGCACCAATATCTTTATCAGCTCTTTACAGTAATTAATCATTCACTTCAGCCCCTGTCCCTTGTGGAGTTTATAGCCTAGTACCCTTAGGTAAATACACATAGGCAAGCACAGAGATGTCTCTCCAGCTTTACATTCTTCTCTCAGCTATTTCTGTAGGCCAAATATTTCTCTCACTCCCATCAACCTTCTGGAATGTTCATGGTCACCTAACTTTACCCAGGGCTTCCCAAATTAAATTCCAGGTGCTGCACAAACCATGTGCCTAACTTACCAACAGATTCAATTACTGTATATAGAGGGATAAAGTCCATATATATTTTAACTACTTTCTTAACTTCTTTTTTTCTCAAAGAATTCTGCATTTTTCTCAAATGATACACAGGCTTCTTTTACAAGAATTATGGTCACTCTACATCTATCTGGTTGATGCATAAATACTTTAGCTAGAATGTTTATGAAATCTATGGATCTCTAATAATTCTGGGAAATGCAATTCAACTGCTGCCAGCCACAATCCAGCTCTTTCAACAAACAGAATTGAAACGGTAGCCACAAACTCGTAATCTCTTTCATGTCAATGAGAGTTTCATAATGGAAATGCTTCCAGTATTTTCTCTTGGAACATAATTACCGTCTGGATGTATTTCTGCACAAAATTCAGCTCATTCTAATCAATGAATCAATGAAGTTCTTACAACATATACCTGTTAATAAATGAATTACAACCCTAAGGAAATCAAGGAAGAATGTTCTCTCAGCAGTATTGCTTTTATCAGCAGTGCCTTGTCCCAGAGGAGACAGCCCTAAACAGTTTGCACTCAAACTATTGTCTGGAACAATTACTTTTTTTCTGCTGTGGATTGACATGGGAGGTAATTCCTTCCAACAGACTGCTTGGTGACCTTAGTACTTTATACTCAGAGAGTTCATCCAATTTATAATGTCAGGAAGTAAGCAGAGGAGAAGTCAGGAAATCTAATCTATATGCTTAAAGAAAGATGCTACATTTCCAAAAAATCTGAAATACATTTTATGTAGTATCAAGGAACATGCAACTTATGGAACACTGAAATGATACTATTTAAGAAAGATTATATGTGCCAAATATGAAGATCTGAAAAAAGTAGAAAAGAATTGTGGTATAATAATGTGCTCGAAAGACATTATCAAACCAAGGTAAAGGGAAAAAAATCTTATTGCATATTATAAAGCTTGAGGTTGGAAGACTTATCTAGAATACACAGTTGACTTTTTGACCAATAAGGGTAAAGATAATGAAACAAAATTAAAGGTTGCAACCTACCTAGAAGCTTCCTTAATGCTCTCTACTGATGTAGGAACTAAAAAGAGCTTGAGCCTCCCTTGAATTTGGAAAATGATGTAGACTTAACAAGAAAGCATAACATCTATTCGGTCATTGGGACATCAGTAGCAAAGCAGTCATAATATTTCACAAACTGAAAATTTTTGGTAAACCTTTATATACCAAGTGACATAATAAAATCAATGATTTAATAGGCATACAATATCTAGAATTCTATCAAAGAGAACAGTAAAAAGGAATGGAATATTATTGCGAATAAGGTACCTAAGTCTGTAAATTATAAGGATATAAAAAGTCAGAAAGATTTAATTTACTTTACAATGACCACTTGTCAATTCCTAAAACACTTTTATAAATCTCCATGAGATCCTTAGATTTTATCAAAGATATTAAAATCCAAGGCTTTTGAAGGTAAAACTAACCGATCCATAGTATATTAATCAATGGCTTTTAAACCTTTAGACTGGGGTTACCCTAATGTTTTCATGCCTGGTAACTTTTCTGATTAAAAACACAGCCTTTAGAATTTATACAAAATGGCTGTATGGATTGGCCACAGTTGCATAAGATGCTGCAATTAAAATACAAGAACTGGCAGCATTTTAATGTGCTAATCACAGCATGTTGCATGAATGTGGTGGTTCACCCCTGATTGAATTAAAGTCTTTTGAGCAGCTTTTTATCACTGGAAAGTTGCCGGCTCTGAAAAATCTAGTGTTGCATTGGCCTTAATCTTAATAACCCTGCAACTGTTTTGCATTTTGCATGCATTTACCCTGAAATCATTAGAGAGAATTATAAATCTTCTGTATCACAAAAATGGTTTAAGCCGTATTAGTCCAGTTGAACAGTAAGAAAGATTAGTATTGCACTGACCTGATGAAGAGGGATTATCTCTTGAAAGCTTGTCTTAAACAATGAACTGTTAGTCCAAATAAAGTATCATATAATACTATAGCACTTCTCCTTCTTACTAAATCTTCTGTATGAAATACTTCAACATTTTCCACCACTGTTATCTGTCTTGCAAGTGTAACCCTGGTGAAATTTAAATAATAAAGTTTCACCCTGATTACTATTTTATTGAT
>WMED01001876.1:0-25885 GCA_019650415.1 Pipa parva
CAACTTCTCCTGAGCACCCGTGTTCTCTACATTATCCTGGGGATTGGAAGCGGTCAGTAAGTTTTGTTTTTCATTGGCCACATTTGCTAAGCACTAGTCCTGTGGAACAGTCCCTGTCATTATAGAGTCCCTAAATATTAAAAATAATGGTCTGTCTATGACTCTAATTAATTCCCTTAAGATCCAAGGGTGTATATTGTATGGAAATTATGCAGTTGGTTTATAAATACAATTTTATGGCTTTTTAACTATTTCACTTTGTTTCATTCCCTAAATTTTGATTTTTTTTTTTCTTTAGTGTTAATTATTTTTTTTTTGTTTTGGGTGGGTCAGTTTATTAGTTAATGATTTGCCTTTTGTTAATGCACTGTACTATAGCTATTCTAGTCTCTACTTAAATCCTTAGCTGGTTGATAGGGTAATGAACATGAGAAAACTATAGACAATTTAAATTTAAACAGGAAATAAGTTCTAAACAAAAACAAAAAAATGATTAAAATTTTTAAAAAAAAAATAACCAATATTAAAACAATAAAAAAGGAGGACAACCTCTTTAACTTCATTGAACATACACAAAAAGCTTTAAATTATTGGTCTAGATTACGTTATATGATTTTTTTATTTAATATTATTATTTGAATTTTTTAATTGTTAATATTTTTAGGTTGTAGATATGAATTTACCATTAAGGAGGTAAACTTGATGGTTTCCATCATTTCTTATACTGTTCTATTTTTTTTATTTTTATTTTTTTGCTTTTCCCTTTTACTTTTCTCTCTTTTTATCTTTGCAAAAAATTGTATTATTTTGGGTTATATAATTGCAAGAGTCAGGTGTTAACATTAGGGAAAATATTTCATAAAAGGAATCTTCAATAATGCTTAAATCACAGATGCTGTCATGCACCGGATATATGAATAACTAACCATTTGTTTAAAATAATCTATTTTTTTTTTTCAAATCACAGAATTTATAGAAGATAGAATTATTGTAAATACATAAACATTTAAATTATAAATATAAAATATTAACTGATGCAGAATTCAATAATGTAACCCTTTAAGTTCACACAATTCTCTGCAGAGCCCACGCTTAAAAGACCTACTTGTGCTTGAACTCTTCCAGGGTTATCTGTTCAGTAGGATATAGGAAATAACCATTAAAGTAGGGAAGGCAATAGAAGATGAGCAGAACAGTAACATTTTTATTATTTATATATTAAAGGAGCTGCTATTCAGTAAGTTTTATGTTTTCTTATAATAAAATAGCATTTTTCACAAAATTCCTGTATTTCTTTGGTTGGAGTTGATTTTATCATTCTTTTTATTGATATTGAACTATATGATGCAAATAAACAAAACTTACAAATTGTTCACATTATAAGATTTGGTTACAAAGACTTATCAGTAATATGTCAATAAAGAAATTTGATTTAAATTGTGAGGTGAAAAGATCAATGCATAGAAAATGTGGTAAAAAAGAGAAATGTGGTGGACAGCAAGGTCACCAAAAACAAAGGGAATAATGGGTAAGAACACACAAAATGAACAACATAGTTTCAAGGGTCAAACTGATGCAGTTGCAGTTAAGTCCTTTAAAGAGGACTTAAAGTCTGAAAAGATTTTTTGATATAACATATAAAACAAATAGGAGGGTCCCAGTGGTGCTGTAATTTTTTTCTGATGTCAAGGTAGTATAGATGATTAATGAGAAAATAAAGTTGTATAATTGAAAAAAGGCAAACAATCTCTGAAAATCAAGTTGTTGAACGAATGTTTGTCTAGGATCTGATTCACCAAATGCATGTACTTAGTAGACCTATACTGCACCTGTAGTCTTTGATGAACCCTTGGGATGAAACTGATTCTGTGTGATGAGATGAGTTTGGACAAAAAGTATATAATTCTAAGTATATGGTTAGGTTTAATCCCTAGCTAAATGTCTTTGATACTTAAGCTCATATTAAGTGAATTTTAATTGGATAATATCATAAAGTAAATAATTTCTTCTAAAGTCATTGATCTAACAATAGTTCAGTAGATATGCTTTTATTAATTCCTACATTATTGCTATTCCTTCCCATAGGATTTGATTTTAGTTTAGATTAGGTCATGCATTTTCTTTTGCTAAGCCTTCATTAGCAGCAAAGCCACATAATTTCCCATTTGGGAAATTGTTTGTGTCACTTGGGCAAACTCAATTCAAAATGTGCATCAGTTAGTGTAACTTGCAGTGGGATATTATGTTGTAGTAACATAGAATAATTAAGTTTCCTGGTAAATCTGAAAGGGATTAGGAAGGATTCTAGGTTATAAAGGTAGGTTCACATTTCAACCTTTCAGAGTCTTTATGTGACAACATAACATAATATAGACAATTCTAAACAGTATACAGTATACATAACTAAAAGGTAACTCTCCGTAAAGTGTGTGTCTTCAGGTATTGGGGTTCACGTAATATTTAATTGATCAATTTATTGAGTGATATAAGATGAATCAAAAGTGCACTGTTTGATTTTTTAAGATGAAAAGTTTCTTTTTGCTCCCAAAAACTAATTTCCAGTAAGAATAAAATGTTTTTTATTGCTTCTAAATTAAGTAATATGGGGTATCTAAAGAAACTTGCCAGGATCCTAGGATCCTCCCTAAAGGTTTTACTGACAATTGCTGTCCATTTCTAAACTCTGAGAACAGCTAGGAGCTCAAAAGACCTATAGTTCTTTCACTCTACCCTGGATAAGAATATGGATTTCTATAGAATTCAAAATACTTGCCATGCAGACCATTAGGTGTCCATTCCTTGGGTGTCTGCAGCAATAGGGTTATACATAATCTCTCCAAACAAGCTGTTTAATTTGTTTAGATGGACCCAATGTGCCTTATCCATATAATTCTGGGTTCATCTCTTTGTAGCCTCAGGTTGTTACTCTACCCATAAGATAGTTAACATTTCACCAACCAAGGTAGTCCTTGATAAAGGCGCTTTATAAATAAAATTATAGATATCTAAAGATAATTTAATTTACTTAAACTAACCCTAGGGGTGTCCCTTAAGTGGAATTATATATTATTATAGACTAGCTCTTTAATCATGTGCACAGAAAGTATACATTGCTTTTCAGAGACCTATATATTCATTAGGTAAAATTTACATTCCATAACAGTGGAGTTTCATAAGGAAATCTCCCCATATTGTATTATGGAAGTAGGTCTTAAAAGAGACAATACCTTACACAGATTTCAAACACATTGACACATCTGCATCACATCTAGCAGTGTATAATATGCAAATGCAACCTAATAATTGAACCTTATGCTTAGTAATAGTTGTAATAGGGTTATCTTCAATTGTAATAAAATGTTTCTTACACACTACTTTTATATATTTGGCTTCTTTAACTCAAAGTTCCTTTTTGCATGTGCATTTTAGGAGTAGGATTAAAGGCACTCTTTTTGTATGTAAAGTCATCAGGGGGGAGCTCAAAAACAATTTTGCAAAATATAATGCACCAAAAGAAACAGATACGCCTGTATTCACATAGTAAATATGGTTAATATATTGAATTACATATTATTTAATGCTGATTATCAACTGATAACAAAATATATAAAATGTGCATAAATTAGTACTTTGATATATTTTTTGAATCAAACTGTACTAAAACCAAGTTTCAGACACAAATCACACCAGCAGAAGAAAAAACTAATAGACACAATACATGTCATAGAGAAATAAATAATCCACAAGGTTTATAATAAGTAAATTCCCAGTTCAACTCCATCGGGAAATAATTAACTATAATTCTTTGTGGCTTTCTTTCACCCTAACAGAAAAGATGAATATGTCATTTATTGGCAAGGGGGTTGATATCAAAAAGTATACCTCTAGAAATCAGAAATCTACTATCCAAGTTGTACATTATAAACAATTTTAAATTTGACAAGATACAGTGTAAAAAAATACCCTACAACCTAACGAATATTATTGTTTTGCAAAGAACATATAAGCAATTATTCTCTGTCATGTCTGAAATATGCATGATATTTGGATAGTAGACATTTGGCCCATAGTTTTCTATTCACATACAAGCAATTTATAAACATTATGGACAATCTTAAGAAAGAGAAGTTGGGATAAAACAAAAACATGTATAACCAGGAAAGCAAATTATTGGGTCTCTTTAGTCATTAGTCTTCTATTTCTGTGTTAAGGACTTCAACTAGAGACAAAAGTGAACATCAGCATACCTGTAAATCTGGCATATTCAATGTCATTGGTTTAGGAATCTACTAAGGCTTTTAGATTGTGATGTATTTGGAGATTTAGTCTTTTTGGGCTTCCCCCTGGTGGTTAGGAGACCCAATACCTTCATGTCTATGGATAGGCCTAGATAGATAAATTAAAACTGACGATAGTTTAGAATGTGAATGACAGGACCAGCTATGTAATGAGTAGCAGTGTAGAGAAATTTCACAAAACTAATTGGACTGTCATCTGTAAGTAACCAACAAATGTATACTGTTAATCGTAAACATGGGCTATGGCCTGTACTTTCTTTTATTAACTAACTCTTGTTACATTTTAAGCAATAAAAAACAGTGGGCCCAGGGTAGATGTGTTATATCGTTACACTGGTATCAATATTGTGTATCCCTCCAAATATCAGTAGAATCTGTATTTGGAATTTAAATCAGCTAGCATGGGAAACGAAATAATAGATTTTATGACTGAATTAGAACATACTGTTAGCAAAAGCACACTCAAACTAATTTATGGTACAGAAGGTATAGAAAATGAACTGTCACAATGAAAACATCAAAATAATGACATTTAAATATACCCACAAATCCCAGCACTGGACCATTGTATATGCTTCCTAAAATTCACATAACAGGAAACCCGTGCAGACTTATTATTACAGGCACGGATACCCTCACTGAACAACTGTCTGGCCTAGTAGAAAATATCCTAAAACCCCTTGTCATCAATACCAACAGCTTCATTCAAGATACCACAGACTTTCTTAACAAACTTCAACAAATCAGAGATCTTCCAGAAAACACCATATTGGTCACTATGGATGTGGAATCACTTTACAGCAATCTGCGACGCAAAGATGGCCTAAACGCGTGTAACAGATTTCTTTCATCTTGTAACACAAAACATAAATATAATCCAGAAGTCATTTGCAAACTTACAGAATTCATACTTACACATAACTACCTCATTTTCAATAACAAAATATACCTAGAAATCAGGGGGACCACTATGGGTACTTGGATGGCACCCAGGTATGCCAACCTCTTCAAGGCTGATTTAG
Organism: Pipa parva; assembly: GCA_019650415.1. Classification (NCBI taxonomy): domain Eukaryota; kingdom Metazoa; phylum Chordata; class Amphibia; order Anura; family Pipidae; genus Pipa; species Pipa parva. The sequence goes on from WMED01001876.1 coordinate 5,321, forward strand.
AAGAGAGATTCCTTGCTACCAGCTGCTATGAACCTTCTAAATACGTCTGCTACAAAGATGACATCTTCATATTATGGACAAAAGGTGAAAGGAAACTCAAACAATTCCATGAGAAATTTAACTCCTTTCACCCCAACATAAAATTTAAAATACATTACTCCTTAGAGTGTGTTCCTTTTTAGATACCACTGTCAATTTAAAACAAGGCAAACTACAAACCGCCATTTACAGAAAACCCACAGACAGATGCCGATACCTACACCTCTCCAGTTTTCACCTCTCCCATACCAAACAGGCCATCATCTATAGTCAAAGTGTAAGATATCACAGAATATGCTCCAACACAGAGCACCGGAATGCACACCTTGTCACAATCTCTAAAGCTTTTGGAGAGAGAGGATACAAAACAAGGGACAATTTCCAAGAAAATAAAATGAGCAACCAATATCACACAGGAACACTTACTTTCATATAAAAGTAAAGAACCCTGCACACACATACCCCTGGTGGCTAATTACAACCCTGTCATAGAGGAGATTCATAAAATCATCAAAGAGTTACAGCCACTTTTATCGGGAGATAATACATTAAAGGATATCTTCCTTCGCCCCCCAATACTGACATTCAGACAGCGCCAAATCTAAAACACAACTTGTCAGTTGGAAACTCCACCAATGAACAAAACAAAAATGAGGGAACCAAACTTTATAAAAAAGATCGACACTGCAAGTCATGCCACCACATATGTGAAGATACCATAGCCAGATATGGGGATAAAACCTACAAAATTAGTGGATCCTACACCTGCACCACTGCCAATGTAGTGTACTAGCCAATACAATACTAGCCAAAAACTACACTTGAGGATGAACCTGCATAGACAATCCATTCATCCTAAAAATGAAGAACCGTTCACTCCAGTTGGAATCCATTTTAACCTAAGTAATCACTTAATTAATAACCTAGAAATTAAAATACTAAAAGGGAACTTTAAAAACACACTAGAAAGAAAACCTTTGGAACTCAAAATGATAATGTACTGTATATCAATACCAAAAATACTTGACTCAATGTAGATCTTGGATTTCTGTCTCACTATCATGACTTCATACAATGGTAAAGTATGTGCTTTGAGGTTGTAATGGTCTCTGTAACTAAAATTCCCCCTCCACCTTTCCCTTTCCCCGCTCAACCTCTATCTTTTCCTAACAGTATTGACGACACCTGATTTCTTTATGCTGCAATTATTTGTTTATGTGAATATGTTTTTCTTACCTGTTTCTCAATCTCACTATCATACCTTTTTATTATGGAAAATTATACATTTTGTTTATATCTGCTTTTAAAGCATGAGTTTCTCTGTACCAAGGAATTTGACCTCCAACCCCCCTCATGACAAGTATATTTGTGACTGCTTTCTATAGTCTGTTATCTCAGTAGAATACATTCTTACATTCTTGTTTTTACTTAGTATTCTTGTGAACCAACCTGATGAAGGAGACTGTTAGTCCAATAAAAAGGTATCTCCAAATACTGCAATACTCATATACAGTATATATACAGTATATATATATAATTTCTAAATAAACACTAGTGTATTCACATGAAGGTATATTTATTCTCCAGCTCCACTCTTTAAAGTAAAAGAAACATTTTTGCAAAATCATTGTTTTAAAATAAATTGTGAATTTCTGCCTTTGTTTAATGAAGAATTAAGTCTGCAACTTCTATTAATCTGTGTAAAAAGTTAGACCTTTGCTCACCACAGATTATATTACTCAGAGGGCCCTATGTTTATGGAAAGAGATATTTATTGTATGTATATATAATTTTAATTATAAAGCGCCATAAATTTACACAGCGCTGTACAATTCAGCAGTACAAATATAGTACAGACATGGAAAGGTGCATTATATAAAACAAGTATAATATCACAAGGACACAACACTTTAAGTGCTAAGTTGGTTGACACATTACATTAAGGCAGAATCTTTTGGGATTTTTACTTTAAAAACATTAGTTCCTGATGGTCTTAATATTAATTTGGACTTGGCAGTGTTTTAACATTTTTATCATATTTATTAAATATTTATGAAGTGTGTTTTTTTATATTTCTAAATTGTTTATTTTATTTATTTGTTAGTTATTTTTATGAGATCAGCAATTTTTGTGAGGTTTTTCTTCCATAGATAAGTATTTCCATTAGCATGCTTGTTTAATTTACATTGTAGGTTTACTTATCTTTTATTAGCAATGTTGCTGTTAATTTTAGATAATTTTTGTTGTTGTTTCATTATGTACTACTTGTATTTTATTATTATGTACTAATTGTGATGCACTTGTTTTTGATATCCATCCCAGCTGCATCGACTTGGATTCTCACTATATTTTGGAGTGAATGATCTATAGCCTTTTCGGCTAATTGAAACACATTATGCATTCCATTTACTGGAAGTTAGGTAATTTCATGTCTTCAAGTTCTGCACTTGCCTTGGAACACAAATGCGTTCCAGAGCAATTACTGTGACTATTTTGACGAGTCTTCCGGTCTTGAATGAGGCAATTTCTGATATAAATATACAGCCGCAACTACTTGTTTATATTAAGTCTTTCATCTCCTGATGAAGACGCAAGCATCTGGAAAGCAGTAAAATGCGTTGAAAGTTATAAGAGGGTTGTCCTTTCAGTACACCTGTTTTTTACATGTGATTTAAGTCTTCTGACTTTGTGAGTATAACTTGTAATTTTAATTTAGAAACATTAAAATAATTTTACAGTATGGAGGTTTTTTCATTTTCTATATTTATGTTATTTGGCTACACCATTTCAATCCATTGGTCTAAGTACTCTTTGATGCAAATTAAGCTCAGCCTTCCTTTGGAGATTATATTGTTGGATGCCATGAGTGCTCAGAAACATATTCATCTGGTGAGCTTTTAAACTCACTTTTGGTATGGTGATTGGGATTGACACCCACAATATTTTTGGAGTTTCTTTTTTTCCTTTTTCACATTTAATAGTTTTTCAGTTTTGTTTTAAATGTATTTTAGCCTATCATTGGCTGGTAGTTTTTCACCTATTTTGATTTTTCTCATTGATAAGGCACTATCCAGTGCTCTGTTTGTGCATTTTCTTTTAGGTTTTTTTTTCAATTGGTTGACACAAGAGGTTGGAGGTCCCTGCCCAGTAGAGCTTACAATCTAAATGGGAGGAAGACTTACATAAACAAATAGAAGGGTAGTAAGAGCTGTCACAGTGAGCTGAAATACTGTTCAATAAATGCATATGCAAAACATAAATAACTAATTAAGGATAAAATATATACATAAAAATCAGTGCTAGTGCTCCATAAGTAAGGACTTCAGTTTGGTTTTAAAAGAGCAAAGGGAAAGTTACTGGTGAAGATAAAGGGGTATAGAATTCCAAATGTATGGTGCAGAAAGAGAAAAGGGCTTAAGATGAGAAAGGGCAGTATTGGTGTGTGGTATGCAAAGCTGGTTGCTTTGGGAGGAGAGCAGTTGACATCAAGGAAAATATGACCATATGAGTGAGGAAATGTAGGGAAGGGCAACAGAGTGAAATATCTTAAATGTCATTCACTGTAAATGATTTGTTTGCTTACAGGGAGCCAAGGAGCAGAGAGAGATTGAGATAAAGACTGTCTCTTCCATGGGGAGAGAATTCTGGTAGCAGAATTTAGAATAGACTGGAGTGGCAGGAGAGGTGGGAAGCTGGAAGACCGGATAGAAGAACATTGCAGTAGACCAAGCGGGAGAGAAAAAGAGCATGCATGATGGTGTTAGCAGCGAAGGGGCAGATGTTGGCAATGTTGCAAAGGAAAAATCGACAGGTTTTAGCAGTGGTGGAGATATGTTTAGAGAAGGAAAGAGCAGAGTCAAGTCACTCCAAGACAACATACCATGGTTAAAGGGTTGATGATCGCACCATCAACTAAAATGGAAAAGATAGGAATGGGTCCAGGTTTTGGTGGAAAAATAATAATTTCTGTTTTAGTGAGAATTAATTTGAGCTGGCATCCAAGAAGAGATTGCCAGGAGACAGCTAGAAATTTAAGTTTGTATTTCAGGTGTTAGCAAAGGAGTGGATAAGTAAATTTGGGTATCATCCATATACAAGTGATATACAACACACTGTCAATTACATATACAGTAGTCCTTAAGGATACAGAGGTAGATTGCTTTTTTCAAACTGATGGATCTGCATGCTAATGAGGCCAACATTCAAAAAAATCAATCTGTAGCAGTTCAAGGCATAGTATATATGCAGTGGTAAGTCGATATAGAAATTCAATGTCACTTTGACCCCAAATCATTTAAAAAATTAAAACTGATGCTGGTAGCACTGATTATAATTCACAAATAGATAAACATATTGTCTAAAATAATAAGTGTGAATGACAATAGGAGCTCTTTAAACTATGGTATATCAGCCAGGCAGCTTCACGCAGACCAGCGATCAGCATCAGGTTTCAGCACACAGAATACTTACTGTTTTATGCTCCTAACAGTCATATAGTGGTTGGACAAGGAAAACTGGTTGAATAAGGTAAAGTTAAAGTTTTGCACCTTTTTCACCACTGATTTGAAGAACTTTTAATATGTATAGTGATGCTACTCTAGAACTTGATAAAATGTTATCAATAAGATGTTTACAACAATTTTCTTTTTCTCAGGGGGTTTGGCTTCTACAGTTTGAGAGGATTTGTGGATTTCTTCAAACCTAAACATGTATCAAAATCCTGCTCTGTCTATACAAGGGGTTATTTTTCTGTTGTGCAGGATCAGGTGAGGTTATTTAAAACTGCCCACTCCTATGGCTTCGAATAATAATAATTTATTATTATTTATTATAATTTAGCTTAGGTAGCATTAGTACCAATTGGCATTTGGGGTTCCTGATCCTTGAATATCAATTCTGTTTTTGTCTCAGAGTTGGGCAGCTTGTCGCTGTCAGTACAACTGTCTTGCCAGCAAACGCTTACTTATATTATTGACTATTTAATTTCTGCACAAACTTCCCACTACCTATTTTGGAGAATTAACTGTCTCATCAGCACTTAAACTAACCTTTACTCAGGGGAGTACACATGATTGGTCTGAGTACCTGACAAAATGTTTCATGAATACTTTTTGATTGCTCTATCAAGATTTAATTGAATCTCTTAAATGATCAGGAGAAGTTTGAGATCCATTGCATTGTGATGAAAGATTAGATTCTTAGAGGCTCAAAGGTGCTAACTCCCTTGGATTGGAAAGTGTATGGGATTGAGGAGTGATCATACCACACAGGTGGTGCAACATTTCTTCTTTCAAGACTTCAAGTACCCAGAGAATAACCCTTAAAAATGAGAAACTATAAAAGCCATGATGCACACTTCATCAAATTGGCATACACATATGTAAGGTTATAGCATTCTTTGTTGGACATCATCACAATGCCTAATGTCACAAAATGTAACAAAATTTTTATGTTTTGCACCCATCTAAATGTTTTATTTATGTGAACAGGATTCTTTACACTCCACCATGCAGTGCTTACCAATAATGATAGCCCTTCCTGCTGTAAAAGTGATCAGTGTATTAGATCTTGGCCTGGATTGAAAAACATTTTACCCCATGTGAAGACCTTTTGTCTGTTTATGGTTTACAATATTGCTTCTTGTGCAGACTTTGACTTGTGTAATGATTCTGTTTTTGATTCTCACATCAGCTCATAGGAGCATCTGCATCTGCACAAGCCGTTTAACAGAAAGGCTGATGTCCCATAAGGACTTCTTTGAATTTTAGAATTGTGTCATTTCTCCTAGCAGGCTGAAGTTACTTGAGGCCTGCAGCTAGTTTCTTGTCATTAGTTTAGAGGCTAACTGTTTTTTGATACAGTCTCAACATTCTTAATTTGCCATCAACTAGGTGAAAAGTAATTAGCTTAATTAAATTATGCACACACTATGAGGAGATTTTAGCTTCTACTGAACATACCAGCTATTCACAAGTTTGTGTGGCTGAAGTTATTTGCTAATTTCCAAATATTAGCAAAAGAGCTGTTCTACTTTTCAACCTAACTAAATTGACACAATAACAAATTAAACTAAACTGATTATCTTTATACTTCCCTTAAACATGTCAAATATTTTAAGAACAATGTACATGACAATCAGCTACACTTTCTCTACAAACTGATTTTTTTGGACCATAGTAAGACAGGGTAGACATAAGATGACCATATATAAACTAGAGTTGCAGATTTGTTTATTGCTATCCTACATTGCTAAAGCATTTTTGAAGTGTTACAAGCTCCCTGTATTACATATAAGTAATCACACATTAACTACAAATAAGTATATTGATGTTCCTTTCAATAATGATGCTACTTTATTACAGCATCACCTAGTAGATTTCTTGACTTTCTGACTTATTTTTGTCTGACCACAAATTTTGTGAAACCCTGACTTCCATCCTTCATGTTTCCACTAAAACCACTATGTCTTAGGTTTATAGAGGAAAGTTAAATATAAAATCATCTTGACTGCTAATTGCTGTGCACTGCAGCTTACTTACAAATGCTGAATACATTTTGTAAATAGAGATAGAACATATATTACAGGAAGCCATATATTTATCAGTAATCCATTCGGTGACTCATATAAAATCCTCAACCAAATTTTGTAATGCCAGGTATGTACTAGAATAATTAACATCACTGAAGCAATCCCTTCAGGATATTCAAAGTAAATAAACAGAAATGTTTACTTGAATATTGTAAGAAGAGTCAGTGAACACTCAGCACCAAAACTGTAAAAAAGGAAATGTCCAATATCAGATACTGAAAAAAGAAAACAAGTATTATTGTATATAATTTACTACACAGATAAATGTACACCATAGCATACACTTTACAGATGCAAAAGGGTTGGCTTTGTTATTTAACATGATAAGACAATAAGTTTAAGATAAGGGAAGAGAATATAGTATATACAGTTCTGTGGAAAAAAATGTTATTACACCAGGTTATCTTTCTGCGTTGTGTTCAAATGATGAAATCATCTTAAGTTTTTGTAAAGGTCAAAAGTTTCTTAAAGAATACACTTTACCCTCCTCCCATATCCCTGATGATAATTGACTGGGGGTCTTTAAAAAAAACTTTTCCAAGGGACACTGATCTAGTGAGAGCAAGGGTCACAAACACAGTGGTTCACTAAGTGGTTTAGGCTAGGTTTACACTAGCGTATGAAGCGCAGTGCATCATACGCTAGTGTGAAAAAAAAAATACGACTCAATGAAAGCCTAAAGTACTTACCTAGTTCCAGACACACTAGCGTATGATGCGTCTGAAACGCTGGGTGTCGCATTTTGGCCGGCTACCTGAAGACTGAAGAAAGCTACCTGGTAATCAGTGTTTTTGGCAGGTAGTTTTCCTTTGTTTTTTAATAAATCTTGTCTAGGTATTAGGTCTGAAAACACTGATTACCAGGTAGCTTTCTTCAATCAGTACACTTCCAATTCTCATTTAATACAGGATATTATTAAGAAACATTCGGATTTTCTTAAAGCTGATGAACTTTTAGGTGAGCTTATACCTGACAAACCTAAGTTCATTTTTAGACGTGGCCAATCTATAAAAAATTGAATAGCCCTTTCTAAATTGAAACCGAACACTAGTGAGATTGCTGGAAAATCTATTGGAATAAAGGGCACATTTAAATGCCAGAGTAAAAGATGTGGCTCTTGTGTGACAGTCCTCTTTTAAGTTCCCCATTACATTTAAATTGTTTTATACGTAGCTACCTTAGCGATTATGTGATATATATGCTTATATGCCTTTGTAACAAAATTTACATAGGAAGGACCACAAGAAAAGTAGGCATTAGAATTATGGAACATGTATGCAATATTAAAAAAGGAGTTAAATCCCACGGGGGTCTCAACAAATTTTTTGGGAATGCCATGATAGTAATCTACTTGGTTTAATATTCTTCATTGTTGAACATATCCCAAATACCCTTTTAGCAGGAGACAAATGATTGTGTTTAAGACAATGCGAAACGTATTGGATATTTTCTCTCCAATCTTTATCTCTCATTGGTCTCAATATAGATATAGATTTGGCAGCTTTCACTAACTTCTTTATGTCTTTTGTGTATACCTATATTTATTTATTCATCAATTTTTTTTTTTTATTTCCATTCAAATTTTTTCAATTTTCATCACTTGCATATTTATTGCACTATCATGTACCATTACAATCTTAATCATTTCCTTCATATCACATGTCTGTAATCTCCATTTATACATGATATGATTTTTCTTTATTCAACACCATCCCTTTATTTCCCCTTCAATCCTCTTTTTATTTTATTTTATCATTTCATTTGCATCTCTATTTACATGCACCTCCCTCTTTTATTCATTCATATTGTTCATTATGCTATTGATTTGCTAACATTTCGTTTTACCATATTCTTCATAATCATTTACACTCCATTGTGCCTATTTTATAGTTAGATTCTGTTAGCCTCCATTTTTATTTCAATTCCTGATAATTTCTCATTGTAATCTGTCCACTGCCGGCAACTAGCACTGCTGGAAAGCAAGTGCCACGTTTACATGGCCCCAATGGAACGCGTAGTGTTTCTTCCTCTTCCTGGCACCTCTATGATGTCACCAGAGCCAGTGTTAATTGACCAGCATTTTCTAACAGTGGCTCATTTGCTTGCTGGGATACAGCACACAGACTCTGGATGTTTTTAGAGAAATGTATATGGACTTCCACCCTCCTGATAAAGCTAAAGCCTGATCAGTGAAATGCGTAGAGTCTAAGGAGTCCAGAGATATTTATAATCTACATGCTGTTACTCATTTCACCCTTTATGAGTATACTTTTATTCAATGAAGTGTTATTTATTTTTACATACTATACCATTGGAGGCTTTCTTTTATTATTTCTATGAGGGATATTTCCTTTATGAAGACATCTTGCAGTCATTTGACCTACAGGAACCTTTTCAATATCTGATACATCTGCATTACATGCACATCTGGTAAGCACAAGCACATTTGGTGCTCTTGCCTCTTTTGGCTAATTAGATGCCTTCCTATATGGGGCTATAGGAGTCACTTTTAGCACATTTCCAGTTTTCTTTCACTTCAGCAGTGCTATTCACTCATATTCACAATAATGATCTGCACTTACTGTAGGTTTTTACCTTTGTGTCTACATTTCGTTTTGTGCTCCCACAGCTACTTTCTACAGAAAATATCATCAATGTGCCTATTGGTATTTATAATCATCTTGTTACATAAATAAATGGTTACAGTAGTTGGATGAGAAAATAATTCTTATTCCAGCACTTCCTTATTGGCAATATGTGTTAGTAAGAAATTATTATAAAGGTGTAATATAAGATGTATTCTGGCATATAGTCTATTTGTAGAATTGGACAAGCGGGTCTATGGATAATATGCCTCCAACAGCTTTGGTTCCTTTGTGATTAATAGCATAGAATAAAGATGTTATTTCTAAACTGCAATAGATATATTCAAAGTCCCATGATATCTCATTAATGATAGATAAAATATGTGTAGTGTCAGAAATCTATGAAGAAGTATTTTTTAACATATGGCACTGGAAGCCCGTCTACATAACTAGATATATCAAAAGATATGGATAGAATATTATTCCTGATATCATCATCCTCCTGATCTTGTTAGCAGCCTTGGAATTTTGAGAAACAGATTACATGTGGCTAATATGTGGTTTTCTTGTCAGATAAAATTACATTTTATTCTTTGTGATTAAAAAAATAGTGAAAAATAATGTAATAATCATCTAACATACAATAAATGTATTCAATTGTATTTAAATTCTGTTGCAAGCACAGTTCTGTCAAAGGACGTAGGCCAGGGTCACACTAGAATTTAACATCACTGTTATTTTACCTCTTAAAAGAACAGTTGTATAGTTCCTTTCTCAGTGCCATTACAGTGGCAATTGTAGGCCACACTACTGGGAGTATATGCAAACCCCTATAAAACATTTGTGTGGACCCGGCCTTAAGACTATAAGGTAATTAAGATTTTTCACATAGCCTATTTGCCAATGAACGCCTGAATTAGTTTAGTAAATTAATTGAATTTAGTATTAAATTAATCTACTATTCATACATTTTCATTATAATGATTGTTCACGGGCTTCATTCATTTTGGTTGCATATCATGCGACCGTAAATACATATCTTTGGGATGTGGAAACTGGTACAGAACATGCTGCTTGGTTCACACGGACAGTTTGGGTGTTCGGAATTCTTAAGAAGTCGGTGTAAAAGATTGATATGTTGGGTTCTGTTCAGCTGCAGGGAATTTTCACCTTATTTACGGGCTGCCTCAGGATTTTATTTACCAGAATAACCTGTCTCTGTCTGGCAGTGGCAAAGCTGACATCCAAAGTAACCTTATCAATGGACAGTGGTGAAAAATGTCTACATATTCTCTGAGAGACAGAGAGCCTCTCCGTCATGGACCTCATTTTGCACTACCAAAATCATGTTTTGTACAAAGCAAGGCACTTACTGATATTTACCGGTTCCTAAGGCATACATAATATTGCCACTGCTGTGCCGCATCACAAAGCTTGAAGATATTCTAAAGAAGAAATTCTAACCTATATGTTACTTTTAGAAGCTGGAAATGCATGAATAGCTTTCCTGTAATTACCGTAAGTTCCTTCTCTACGCTGTTGCTGCAGGTGGACTGACTTGCTAGGGAGGGTATTACTAATAAGCTGCTACCCAATGACATGTTACCATTATATAGTCTTGTGTTTGCCCAGTGCCACTTTTCCACATGGCTGTCCTTAAGAGTTTGGTAAGAATGGACTGCCGGCAACTATAATGTTTTTTATTTCCGTGTACATTTCTGTAATTGCAGTCCAAGAGAGATAAAAGCAGATGAAATCTGATACCATTGACACATTAATTCTATTAGTCTAGTAAAGTCTGGAGTGTTGAAAGCAGACCTATTGCAACCAACATTCCATAATAATACAACCCTTAGTATCAGTGGAAAAACAACAGTATTACAGTAATAGTGAGTTTAAAATATTAATATTGTTCTAGACAATAAGCATATTAAGCTAAATTGTCATAAACATATTTAGAAAATTATCTAATAATGAGTTAACATCCATTTGTCATTATTTTGAAATTAATATAGTTCTGTACTGTATGAAATAAGCACACATCAAGTAGGAACTAAGCATTACTTACAGTATATCAGTTATTAGCACATTAATATACTAACTTCTCGTCACCCATTATTTAAATTGCAATCCCTCTTCTCACTCAGGTTCTGGCCTGTAATGGAAGGTACCATACTAAATGTAAGCACAGAGGCAGACAGTAATTGCTTCCGGGAGTCGAATGTGTCATATCAATATATACTGCTCCTGTGTAGTACAGTATGGTGCTAGGACAGTGGTGGTGAACCTATTTGGCAAGGAGTGCTGAAAAGGTGACGTCACTCACCAGTGCCGTTCCCCAAAGTGCCGGCGCTGATGAGTGATGTCGTCATGCTTGCATCAGGTGAGGAGCACGCCTGCATCGTGAAACTAGAGCTCCTCAGCGAGCGACCACTCCTTCAGTGTAGGCCATGGATCCAGCCTGAAAACTGTCACGTCAGGTCCGTGGCCTGCACTGAAGGCAGCAGTGGCGACGGTGCGCATGCCCTCTCTGGCATACATGCCATAGGTTTGCTATCCCTGTGCTAGGAAGATTAAAATGACACCATGGGTCAGATTGTGTCTGTTTAAATTAAATATTCATATCAGGTAGTAATGGCTTCAGGGAGCTGAATATGCTACTCCTATGCACTATAATAGAGTAAGCTAGGCCAATTTAAAGAAAAACAATGCAGGGAGATTAGTGTGACACCAGGGGTCAGATTGGGTCTGCTAAAATGAAATATTATGTTCTCTGTGGGCTTGGGATTTAAATCTTCTGTTCATTATGCAGCTCCCTCTTCTTTTTGTTCCACAATTTGTGCCTGGAATATTGGGTTCTAGAAAGTTCTGTCAGTTTTTCTTATGTCAGAGTGGAAAAAAATGATCTTTTAAGAGTTGGTTATTCTCACTTATTTTTGGCCAATTAATACCAGATATAAAAACTTTTCTGCTTATACTCCTCTGTGATTTTCTTAAACTTATCTTCTTTAAAATACACTAGCACTTGCTTACAGTATGTTTAACAATAATTGTAGTGATATTATTGATCAGTAGTTTTGTCTGTTGATCATCTAATTTTTACTACTTTCACAGTCACTGTGGGGGTTATTCACTAAGGTGCGAGGATTCCCATATTAAATCTGCTACAATTTCCCCATTGTAAAGTTGCGGCAATTTTTTAAAGTTAAGATTGCAACAATTTTCGAATAATAAAGTCACGACTGCAACAATATTCTCATTATAAAGATGCAACTGCGACAGTAACAGCCTATTGCGACTGTCTTTATCTGACGAATTCGCACCTATACGGAACAATTCAGACTTTAGTGAATAACCCCCTCTTCTCCAGCCAAGTAACAGTAAGTCAAATGAGCACTTTCTGATATATATATATATATATATATATATCACATCACTTAGAACGAAATTCTGGATTATTTTTGTCTATAATGGGGATATTGTTGCTCCTAAAACCTCTGGATAAGAGTCTCTGGTGATGATAGTAAGATAAATACCAATGCATTTGGAAGTCCGTTTATTTCATCTTCAGATTCAGGAGCTTGTGATGGAATTTAATAGCAAGTCCTACTCACAGTTTGATTTAGTGGCATTTCCACAAAGAGGAAACAATCCATTTCTTGTTGTTGTGTAAATTGAAATACTTTTGTAATGTCAATCTCACTGAAGATGGCAGATTAAGGGTTCTCCATGCCATAACAGCATGTGACACAAATCAAAAACCACAAAAAGTCTGCCACACTACTCATCAATATCAAGTAATAAGTTGATGGTAGCTAAGGAGTAGCCATTCATCTTGTTAAAGTGGGGTAGGGGGTGGTTATCAAATGAATCAGTATGGAAAAAGAATACTTTTGTGATGAACCAAGCACCATGATTTAGAATTCAAAGGATGTTAGATCATTAATTTCCCTGTGAAACTAAACAATATAGGTAGAAACAGGAAGGAACCCATTTAACTCGAAAATAAAAAAAGGCTGTAATGAGAGAATTTCAAATCACTGAGCCATACTGCTAGCTAAAGATATAAAGAATTGTGCTGAGACTCACAGCTTCAGTTTGAAACTAACCTTCCCCCCCCCCAAAAAAAAAGAAAATCTAACCCATTATAACTTGTAAAAAAATGTAAGCTTTTGTGCCTTCTTTAGGTCAAGAAAACCAAAGGCCAACATCTAGTGCTTTCTTGGGTCACCTAGTGGTATATATACTTTTTAAACCCTTAAAAAGACAACTAATAGATTCCATAAATTCATATTGCAGAAATTAAAATTCACATGCTGATTAGATATGCAGTCAAAACAACTTCCCAGAGATCCCATTATGAAGCTACTATTAATTATGTTAGTGAAACCATATAACAGCCTTTAGACCTTGAAGCTCCTATATAAATTCTCCTACAGTGATTCAGTGATTTTAAAAGGTCATGGGTTATTTTATATATATATATTTTTTTTTTTCTGATGAATCAATGGTATCTGATTTGACATGATTTGTAACTAATCTAGCTTTCAAAAATCAATATACTCATCTTTACTTCAATAGCAATTAAACAAATCACATTCTGATCAGCAAGTCACATTCCACAGTAGTTATGATTTATTGATTGTTGTCATCATCTTCCATATTGATTATATACCATAACACAAACCTACAGATAAAAGAGTTTTAATGTCACATTGTTTATATAACCTTAGAAAAAAATAGTTACCCTTACTGTTAGCTGTATAGATCCAGTCATCAGGCATGTTGTTTTTGATACATTTAACTCTTTGTCATTTTGTGTCGCTGAACTATGCTGACTGTAGGAATGCTTATAGCTTTGATCACTTCTGGTGTTGTTGGGAGATAAGGGAATGTGTTAGGTAAGAGGCAGAAGATCAATATATTATAAAGAAACAATTGCTGCTGAAAATGCATTACTTGCTCTATTGAGCCATCTTGGGATTTAACTGATTTTTTTCTCATATCAGCAGGACTCTCACAAGTTTAATAGCTCTATAATACACTTTCAGCAAATCGTGCCCTCTTAAAATGATGCAATACACTTTAGAGTTCTAAGACTGGTTTAAATGAAAAGGAAAGAAAAAGATCCATTAGCTTTGATACAATAATTTGTATTCCTAAATGGGTTCTCAGTAATTATATTAGTGTACACCAGGAAAAATAGTTATTATGTAAGCATATAGATACTGTAAACATAATGTATGCGCAAAAATCTAATTTGCTGTGTGTTTTTTTTAATATATCATTAGGTTCTGAAACTTAAATGTATCTACCAATGTCATTAGACAGGATCTACAAACCACCTTCTGTGTGCTTCCAATGAAATTCCCTAGGCAGCCTTCACCAGAGGGCATTGGCGATTGCTCACAAAATGGATCATAAAAGGAGTTCAAAACTTGTTTGGATGTTTTCCTTCAGTGTAAGAACCTTACAAGTTATGGGTGCTAGATAACTGAAGGTGGGACCTTGATTCAGGGAATTATTCTGCCATATCTGAAGATGGGTAGAAATTTTATTCACCAGAACGATCTTTCCGAGTTTAATAAATTTTGCCCTTATAAATGTACTGTTTATTTAATGTTTTAAGCATCTTCAAACTGGATATATTTTAGTGATCCTCATATTTTCAATCTACAGCACTTAAGTTAGAGAAGGATTTCCATTATCCTTCGAGATATTCCTCTTGATAACCCAACTGACTCATTTGTAAGCTAGTTTAGCTTCCACTCTACCTTCACACAATAGCTCTAGCAATGAGACTAGGGATGCTAGTATTCTTCCCTAAATGGAATTCATGGAGGCCTTTAACAGTGTCGCTTAAAAACAGACAGCCTAAGCACCCTAGAGCCTTCCTTTTATATCAGTTTTACAATTTACTCATAAAACAAATGAATCATAAAAATATGTACTGAAATTGAATTTTTTTTCACCTCTAGAGGCTTATTCTTTACTTTCTCCTCTTCAGGCCCCAGCTGTTGATTTCCTACCTGTATATGTCATTATATATCCTATATAACTTTCCAAGCCAAGTTTAACAAAATGGTTTTAAAAACAGGTGGTGTGCCTCCTAAGATGACTACTTAATGGAAGCATAATCATTTATATTATGGTGTGTATTCTTAAGAGGACATTCTCACATAATTTTAATAAAAAGTGTGCTTATAGCTGCTATATATAAATAATTAGCTACAGTATAAAAAATAATTGTAAAACATCTCTAAAAAAAGTTGGTTCCTACACTGATTGTTCTCATACATAACTTACAAATAATTACAAATACATGATACATGAGAATAATTATTTTAATTTTTTTTCTGACTTTTTAACCAATTTTCTCATAAGGAAGAATAAACTTAATAGTTTACTGTATGCAGACAAATTATATGGGGTGCTGATCAATTTAGTATGTCAATGAATTATTTTTAGTGACTTGCCATTGTGTATTAACAGCTGATTTAATATTTTGGCTGCCATAAAACCAAGCTTTATTGCACAAATGAAAATCAGTCCAGCAGTTGGGAACTAACAAAAATGTTAAACTTTGAACTTTCTCAAACTGGCTAACTGATTTCTAATTCTTTACTTAACAGTGTTTGACATTAGAACTTAGGTTACCCTTATTTCCTGACTTTCTATCCTATCTAAGTAGTCTCAATCTCAATATCTAAGTCATGTACAATGAGCATATGTCACTGACTAAGGCCAGGTTCACACTGGCATAAATGTCCACCGTGAATCCCTATGCAACTTATCTTTTCCGACTACACTAGCTATAAAAGCAAACGTAAACTCTTGCTGTTGCATATTCGACAGCATACGTACACGACATGAAGAATGCGGCCAGATAGGAGGAGAAAAGTGCATCCCGAATATATGATGGCTTGAATTTGCCACTGTGTATTTTTGGGATGCACTTTTCTAAAATTTATGCCAGTGTGAACTTGGCCTAAAGGGAGAAGGTTTAATAAGATTAGAAGGATTAAAGGAGAGGAAAGAACTCCAAATGTTAGGTGCACACTAAATAGTTTTTATTCAATCAAAAACACTTCCAAAAGTGACTATGGACATGACACAAAAAGATAAAAGCATTTAAAAAGGGTTAAAAACCCTGAATAACAATAGGTCAGCGTTTAAATTATATCACATGAAATATCCACTGGCAATATATGGCAAATTCAGATATGACATTATTGTGGTCGTGTTAGAATTACCATAACTTATGGATCTAGTAGGTGTAGTGTGCACAGACTGTGCCGCGAGAGGAAGCTCAATCTGAGCGAAACGCGTCCGGACATGTACCTCTAGGCAGCGACTGGTCTCCCCACAGCCTACAGCCACTACAGCACCTCTGAAATCTATTTTTGGGACCTTTTAATCTTTTACCACCTAAGACATCTTGGTTTGCTGACCTTTGGCTACTGTTTTACTGAAAGGGTGACTGACCAGACCTCTACTACACCTACTAGATCCATAAGTTATGGTAATTCTAACACGACCACAATAATGTCATATCTGAATTTGCCATATATTACCAGTGGATATTTCATGTGATATAATTTAAACGCTGACCTACTGTTATTCAGGGTTTTTAACCCTTTTTAAATGCTTTTATCTTTTTGTGTCATGTCCATAGTCACTTTTGGAAGTGTTTTTGATTGAATAAAAACTGTTTAGTGTGCACCTAACATTTGGAGTTCTTTCCTCTCCTTTAAACACATATATTGTTTAAACTCCAATAGGTAGCACCTTTATCTCACTTTATCATATTGAGTGCTCACCCCACCTCTCCTTGTTACTAAGATTAGAAGGATTTACGCCTACAGGGATAACTTTGGAGGACCAAGATGATTAGAGGAGTTGAGCATCTCTAAACTGGAACTCATTTTAAATATTGTCTATTATAAATCTGTTTGTAATCACCCTATTTTCATTGATTGGACTTTAGCCAGTTTTCCTTCCACCTTCCAATTGTCTTTAAAGGGCCAATTGTAATTGTAAGATGGTTAAGTGAGCTATTAGGTCCCAAACAAGCAAAATACAAAAAAATCAAACCCAGGTGTATGATGTATTTATACTATAATTAGTCACAAAAAGATGAAACAGGCAAAGAAAAAAATTTGTTCGACTTAAATAAATATCCCCCTTCAAGTCTTCAGTTCTCCATCAAGACTAAAAGTTAAACAAAAACATCTAAATGTTACATGTTAATATGTCATCATCTGATTGGTAGTGTCCTCATACATATATTGCTAACTGTTACTTTTTTAGTTTGATAGATGTATGATGCTGGTGGTGTGACCAGGAGAGCTGTCAGAATTAGTTGATATACTTTGAACTTTGTAGCTACCAGAAACAGAGACTGGCACAAAGGAGAAGGGTTCCTGAATGAATGAAGAGCTTTAGCTAGATGGTTGGTTTTCTGACCTCCAGAGAACTCTTACTTTTCACTCTTCACCAAAGACATTGTAATTCTTGGTTTTGACTCCAGGGGTGAAATTTATTAACCGCGTTATTTTTACCGAGCGATCAGAATTTCGATCGATTCTCGATTGCACGATCGGAATTTCGATCGATTCCAATTGCACGATTGGAATTTCAAACGATCGCTCGAAATGTCATTTTGGGCGATTGGAATTTAACTTCGCGCAATCGTTTCGCCTTTAATAAATTTCGCCCACCTCTCCGCTGATATTGATACATCTCCCTTTACAGCTACCAGACCATTAGCTTCATTCATACTATGCTTTGATCCTCAGCAGTCTTTTGTAGATCCAAACCAGCCTCCCCAGATTTTTCACACCCATCAAGCAGCCACATCTCCTATAAGTAGCCCTGCCTACAACAAACCTTTAGCTCTAGTTGTTGAAAAAAAAAACAATCATACTGCATTTTGTCATTGGTATGTCATTTGTTTCCTCCACTGCTCCAGCTGGTCTATACCAGAACCAAGATCCTCCATCTATTCCACAACCAGTCTAAAGAATTTTGTGAACAACTAAGTTAGAGAAAGTATATCTAGAATAGAAGCTTGATTTTTCTTGATATCATATTGCTCTTGGCCAATATTTTTTGCAGAACATATATCTTCATCAGTAAAAGGTTCTATTCATGAAAGTAAACTTAGGAAAACTTTAGTAAAAATATTCAATCAAATCAGTGCAGAAGTGACACTATAAAACATTTCTAAAATTCAGATATGTTTTGATGCATATCAAATTTGAGAAATACATTTCAAAGTTTTAGGCTGCTGAAGCAAATATTTATACTCAGTTCACTCATTCTTATGTATGATGGATAATGATGGGTTTACTGCTTTTCCTGTTTTATGAGTCTGTATTTTATTAGCATAATTTAACTGTGTAACACTCTTGAAATATATTTGTAAATTCTGCATTAGATATAGCAGCACAGTATATATATGTGAATGAGATAGTTGCCCGTAGTTCTCTTCTCCTTTATAGTGCCAGGTTATATCATATGTACTTACTAATCCTATTTAACTCTCTGGTGCATCTGAATTACTAGGCCTCATGACAATACAGAGAAGCAGTACCTGGTAATAGCATTATGTGAAGCTGCCTCTTGTCTATTGAAAACTAATAAGAACTTTGGCTTCCACTGTTGGGATCATGCCAAGCATCTCTAAGGATGATCAGGAATATACCTAGTGGGAGGAGCTTCAGAAAGAGAATATATTATGTTCCTAATAACAAGTCAACCGCAGCAAAATAATTTATGTTCATACAGTAATGAATTAGTGAGTATTATTTCTGTCTCTCTTTCCATTTACTAAAGCCAAACACCATTCATCTCTGCCTTTTAGCCCAGTTGCCGCTTTAATTAAAGGGGCAAAAACTGGAAATAATTATGCATATTGTGACAGGAAAAAACAAAGCTGTATGTACTGTATGTCCATGAAAACGGTAATGTGCCATAGTGAAAAAGGTGATAAATCTATATTAAACATTCCTTTACATGTAGTACATGCAGTTTGATAGCTGTAACCAAGCTTAGGTATCCTATGTGGATTGCAAAGGGGCCCAGCAAGCTAGATGGACCATTTAGTTGTCAATCCTTTTAATAATAGTAGAGCCACAAAGTTGTAGCAACTACCTAATAAAGACAAAAATAGCCATTACTGGTTTCCAGCCTTCTATATGCTATTGTGGTAGTGTGAGATTTAAGTGGCAATGCTAAGAGGAGATGAGGTGAGAGTAGGTCTCTTTTCCACAGTTCAAAAGTAAAAACTCAGCCAATAATATTTAATAGGTTCTTGAAAGATAATACTTGCCCAAAAATGTTTTCTACTGCTGGCCAGATATAATTTTAGATAAATCCTGGCTTTGAGGTATTTCAATCTGTCTGGTATTTAGCCATGAAGTGGGGGCCAAAATAAATCTTGCACAAGAGCCTTCTACTGACTAGGTCCACCACTGCCACTTAGGGGTAAATAAAAGCGAAGGTTAGAATATATAGTACATATATATTCTAGTGTTATGAGTTATCCCCACCTCACTCAGTTTGCTTGCAGTAAATAATATGAATAAATTAATTTTAAAAATATGTACATTTTTTGGATAAATATGTTATCTAGAAAGAAGAAAAAAAAGAAATGCACTAATAAAATACTGAAAACAAATCAGTTTTTATTAAAGTCAAAATATCTTTGCAGTATGTAAAATATATATCCTTAAACCTGAGAGAATGAAAAGAACCTGGCATTTTTTTTATCGCAATGTTTTCTGAGGTCTCATGGCATTCATTCCTATAAATGAGACGAGAGAGTTACCTAGTGCACTGTGATTTAGAAAGATAATGAAGGGTCATATATAGCAAAGAGAATATTACACTGTCATCTATAAATCTGGCTTAGATTTGCATTCATAAAAGATAAAGGTTCATCATTACTGAATAGCTAAGATAAAAGTTCATCAGTTCTGATCAGGCAATTCACAGGTAGCAAAAAAAGGTCATTCTGTGGGGAAAATATGCTTTGTATGAGTGGTTTTATATTAATGCATTATTTCCCTGAGTGAGAACGGAGTAAAATCGTCTCCTTCCAATTGTCTTGTTCCTTGGCACACATGTATCTATAAACTATATCATAGGGTCATTGTATAAGTTATTATTTATGAAGACCTACTAACCTCAAGTAACCTTTAATGTGATGAAGCAAGATGCAGCCAAAATGATTTACCTGAGGTCAGCATATAATGAATTATAACTCATTTAAAGCATGGACTCACTGAGGCATATTTTCATAAAATAAAAAAAAAATACTTTATTGGTTTTCCGGTGTTATTAAATGTC
>WMED01001877.1:0-25881 GCA_019650415.1 Pipa parva
TTGGATTTTAGGAAAATAAATCGATACATCGATTTAATAGATGAATCGTTACACCCCTAGAGTACAGGTATTGATGTTGTGGTATAGCTTGTACAACCACACACAATTAAAACTGAAAAGTATAGCAATAAAAAACAGCACAGAGTTAAATTGGCCACCACTTGTAACCACACTGCTTATTTTTATAAGCAGTAAAGGCTGATAAATAACTTGCATATCCTTTTTGCTGCACTTTAGCAAATTGTTCCCACCTTTCCATCCCTGAGGTTAAAAACCTCAAATTCCCAAGTATCCTCTTTTCCAGACTGGAACGTCTATTCCACAGGACACTCTACTGCTGGCAGCAGCCTTTATGACAGTGGACCCACTTCTCCAGTTTGGAGTATTAATTTCAACAGGATCCTCTACTCTAGACTGGAATCTCATTTCAACAGAACATTGTTATCCCGTCTCCAGATGCCTTTACCACAAAGCCACACTCTGCAGTCTGCAGCTTCCCATTCGACAGGATTCCTTTTGCCAGGTTAGACTTTTCCTTTTCGTAGGACCACATTTCCAAAATAACCCAATACCTCACCAATTCAAATTGCTTTCTGCTGCAGCAGAAATGGGTCTGTTTTACTTCTTTTCCAAACTGATCATTACTACTTGTAACATCATTATTTAATTCCTTGGGATAAATAGGACCTCTTAAACTAAATCAACTAAAATGATTTGCTAAATCTAAATAGGAAACTAAAGCCCTTATAATTTAGTTCCAGGTTAATGTAGTCTTGCACACAGCAGATCTCTGTCTCTGATTACACAGTGGGTCTGGGCAAATCAAGAATAATTTAATCAAAGTTACACACACTCTGAAGAATTTTAGGGTGATCTAATCGTACCACACAAACACATAATCCCTTGACTACGCAGGATAGTCCTATATTTTGGGTTCTATGTTACTTTCCCTAAGTCCCAAGCCCTTAACCTCCTCCTAGCCTGGTATCTAATACCAGGGTTTCCACCAGCACCCAGCCAATCACAGTAAAGGAGGCAGGGCACCAGTGACATCACTAGCGATGTCACCAGCACCCAGCCAATCTAATATCAGTGGAATGGTGCCATTGATGTCATTGTCAGGAGGAACAGTGCTGTCCTACCGTCGCCCCTGATAGCTTGGGAAGTGTGCATGCACAAACTGACTGCAGTGCTGCTTTTTGTAGCATATCAAACCAACAAAATCCTTGTATGAAGAACCTGTGTTGGGACTTGTTCAACAGGTAATTTTTTTATTTTATTTTATAACCAGAAAATAGTTTTTCTTTATGCCTTAAAAATGAATTCTGTATGCTAAAGTAGAATGATATTGAAATTGATCTACTTGAATTATGAACAAACATATAGTCATGTTTTGCTTGTTCCTTCTTAATCAACACACCAGTACTATCTCACTATATGACTGAGATACAGAAAAAAGTGGGCGATACACATATTAACATGTTCTTCAACAAATTATTTAAGAATTTCTGAAGATTCTTCCCTGTATGGGTGATTATTAGTAAAAAGCTATCAACCATAATATCTTTGAACAAAAATAAAATGCCTTTTATGAAATCTGCAAATCTTCAGAGAGTTCATTGCTGTTAATATGAAATGAAAAAGGATACAATAAGATGGAAGATTTTAGGATGAGAATAACCATTTAGGCAAATGACACACTGGTGTTTTGTTAAAGGCAGTTTCCTGTGGCTTTGAACAACTAGTATACCGCTCGGAGTTAATGATAACATTTGGACACATTTACAAACAATGCAATAGTGGAAATAAAGCATTTTTTAGTGGGAAGTTGAATATTTTGCAACCACATTAAACAGTGAGGTGACAAACTGCCTAGTGATTTCTTCATATGTAAATCCATGCTACATTTTGGTTGTACCGGTCAATTTTTTGACTGAACTTTTCCATCACCAACACATACATGGGGTCCTAGGCAGTCCCATTGACTAATTAAAATCCAGTAGGAGTCAGTCTAAGTATACTGTGTGGAATGGGAAATAGGGTCATCTGTTTATCATTGTCACCATGTATAGCTTAGAGGAATTACATTGTTTGAACAATCTGAGAGCAGCTTGTCAAACCATTGTATTTGGCCAACTACATCTACTGTGCTCATGCACATTAAGATTCAAGATTTTCAAGTTATATTCTTACAATTCTTCCATTACCTGTAACATTGTTTTACAAAAATATAGTGGATTTTAAATCTACATTACTATAAATTCTCAGTCTGTTGAAATGATTTTCCAACAGGTTAGAAGACTGTTTCTCCAGATATGTGCTACTTTGATTGGTTAAATGCAGTCTTTTTTTTTAATCAGTGTGTACAGTTATCTGTCATTATGGCTAAATCTTCATCTAATCTGGAAAATTGTATTCCGCATGGCCAGATTTAGACCAGAGCCACAGTAACAACTGGTAATGCTGTGTTATTACACGCTGTTCTAGGGGCCCACAGCCAGATTTGGATATGTAGCCTTCTGAATACTGTCCAATTGTCAGGTTGTGTGTCTGTATGTATAGGGGAGGGGGTATGATTTCTGATGTAAGCCCTGACAAAGTGCCACATCCAGCTGGAGAACTATAGTCAGATTACAGCTTTACATATGCAGTACTATACCTTAGTGAGAAGCGTTTCTCCCCAGTAGATGTTTCATCTGAAGCTTGTTGATTTATTACAGAGCCCTGATAAACTCCTGCACCAGTAAATGTGTGTGGTATAACTGCTAAACATGAGAAGAAAAAGCTGCCTGACTGCTATTGGTTAAGCAGAGTGATGACCTTTTGGCCTCATCAGTAATGCTTGTTTACATTCCTGGAATGCAGTAGATTACAGAGGAATGCTAATTTGTGTGCAGGTGTTACATTACACATTAGGCAAAAATGTCAGGGGGAGGGTACCTTTTCATGGAAAACTGGCCAGTACATGTCACACACACACATTTCCTGGTGCAGGAATTTTCCAGGGCTCTGTAATAAATCATTCTGCTTCAGATGAAACATCTACTGGGGAGAATCGCTTCTCACTAAGGTATAGTACTGCATATGTAAAGATCTAATTTGACTATAGTTCCCCTTCAATTTACCTGAAATGGCTAACCACCCATGTGCCCTGTGATCAAATTTCTGAGCAGTGATTGTGCCACTATTGCTAGCGAATTACAGTATCCATTTAAGATGAAGCTTTTACTGTTTGAACATCTTTACCTTACACAAAACCTAAGTTTTAGGTTGAACCCCTATAATGGAACCTATGTTACAAGGTTAAATAGCTTTGTCATGGCACCAGAATTTATATTTGGTTAGATTAGCCCTCCTACTTCCTTGAAGGCATAATAAGACATGTTTGTAGAAAATACAATTTTCCATCTTTTGAAACAACAAGGTGAATCTTCCCTGGCTTGGGTCTAGACTTTTTTCTTACTTGTAAGAAAAGATTAAGAGATAGAAATAATAATGTTATTATAATAACAATATTATTATATCTAAAATAAAAATATACAAATATACATATAATGAGACATGTAGGCAGGGCGAGCTTGACAATCCCTAAGGTAAATGTAACATTTGGAGCCTTCCTACTTAAAGTGTAAGTAAACCCTATTTATAAAGGTTGCCCCATTAGAGTATTGTAAAGTGTAAAAATGATTAGCAAAATCCTCATTCACCTTTTCACTCTGTAGCACTTGTTATCCCTCTGTAAAATTTTCCTCCTTCCTCTAGAGTATGAGGCCATGCCCCCACCCCTCTCACATTCTCTGTCTTAAAAACCGACTTTGTCCTAGTCAGAATTCAATGCTGCAGAGATTGTAGCAGTGAAAGGAAAGTATCAGATTACTAAACCTGCACTAGCAGAATGAGTCATTGTGTGACCTCATTAGGGAGAGGTGATTTCTGGGCACTATACAGGAAGAGCAAGTACATAAGAAATGCAGGGGAGACAGGCTGCTGGATTAAGAGGTGATAACTCAAAAACACAAAATCGTTTTTACTTTTCAAAGTTTAAGTTTATGTTTCTACATTATAAATATAATATATATGTATAGTTTGGTTAATAACTTTACTTACACTTTAAGGCAACATTAATATCACTTTCAGAATATGAAAGCATTAGGTGCCCACCTACTGAAAAAGCTATAAAGAAAAGGCTATAGACAATAATGGACACAGATTATTAATGTTATTAAATGACCATCAATTGTGGGAGGCCTGTGGGTAAATGGCTTTTTGGCCTATTGAACCAGGCAAGCCTTGTAGCAAGGACTGGTCAGCTGAGCAAAGCTGAGTGAAAACGTTTCCCTTTACAGTCTTTTCTTTCTTTGCCATTATCCTGTACAGAGAATATATCTCTAAACACTACTGACTTTTCCATCCCATTTGTGTTTTTGGAATTTTCATACGCTTGAGATGACTGTGGTCCTATGAAAAGGAAAACACCTTTTAAATAAATAACTGGTGCAGATCTAGTATTTTCTTTTACTGTTCTGGTTCTTATTACTTACATTAATTAATATCCTTCTTTATAGCACATTTACCATAAACCCTTGCAGATGTGCATACAGTATAAGGCAGTAGCTTCACTAGGGGGGTGCCACCACATCTAGACCACCTCTCCACTGACTTTCCTTGTAACTGGGAGCACAATTCTTGTTACTTACAAAATCAGTGGTTTATCACTCAAAACCTCCTGTGTTGGAATTTTTGTGCGGTGGTTGCGGTTTCCTGGTACCTGCAAGCACACTACTCGTTACCTCTATAGGTGGGTAAAAGGAAAGCACATGGGCTGGTGCTTTTACCTATTTTGAAATTGCTGTGGTGGATTATCAAGGTGAGAAATGGGTGAAAATATTGAAACAAATATGGGAATGTTTGCACCATAACTGACATTTTGTAAATAAAATGACAAGATCTTGTGAAATCAAATGGCATGGCTTGGTGTATTAGTGGATAAATGTCACAGTTTCGTGCAATTGTGTATCAGATATGTGCAATTTCAATCAGAAAAAGATCAACATGAAAAATGACATTGTCAAACTGGGAAAACATGACAAAACTAATGAAACTTCTTTTAGCAAATGCTGATATATATGGCCCCTAATATTGAGCTCCGTTCTAGCTCAAAAAGAAACTATAATATTATAATATTATCTTTACAATCCCTTTAATAATTCATGCACAATTAATCAGTGCTAGATCAGGGGTCGGCAAAGTGCAGCTCTTTAGCCGCCTTGTTGAGGCTCGGAGCGCATACCCCTAGCCCCGCCCATGATTTCCAAGCTTCTTCTCATTGGACATTGGCAGGTCATGTGATTGGGAGAGTAAACTCCTCCCCTTTTGCGGCTCAAAAAAAATTTTGCCGCTGGAGGAGGGAGCGAAATGGCTCTCTTCTCTTCCAAGTTTGCCGATCCCTGTGCTAAATCATTTAACATTTTATAAAACTAATATAATGCTCAAAGCATTGCAAAATGACAATCTTAAGAGCATCAATTTTGCAACCCTCTCACTGCCCCATTTCATATGTCAGGGGGCTAGTGGGTGACACCGCCTTTATCCTGGCACCCACCTGCTCTGCCAACCCACAGAATCATTGCTGCCTCTACTTTTTATTTTATTGTCTTTTTTTTTCATTCTAAATCTTTCTTCTTTATGATCAGTTGGTATCTACTTAAGGGTCACATGTGTTAATGCTGGTTATATAAAGATTAGACCACTTTAACGTATAGAGGGTAAAAATATTAGTGTTACAATACTATGCCCACTGATCCTATTAGTTAAGAGGTTCCAGTACCCTAGGTTGCAGGATGTTGCTTCACTCCTACACCAGGAGTAGCATGTCCCTGTTTATGTTACTAGCTAATGAGGAATGTGTTAAAAAATTGATGATTTGGCTTCAGGTAAGCATGTTTCTTAGAATTTGGAATAAACTTTCTAAAAATGAATCTATTGTATTTTAACACTGAACACACCCTTATGCTAAAATTAAAATACATCTCTTCAGCTAACCTTTTGCCAGCGAGTCTGTGGCTCAATTATACTTATGCAAGTGGAATGAAACATGGAATTATGGATAAACTTAAAGGACCAGTAACAACAAAAAAATAACAATTCCAGTTTTCTCTTGGCATGGCAGTTATTCAAACACCGCACTTGTATGAAGTTGAAATTATGTATAGATGTATTATTTTATTTATAAAGCGCAACAAATTTACGCAGCGCTGTACAATTCAGCAATACAAATATAATACAGACATGCAAAAGCGCATTACACATTACAAGTGAGTAGCTGACAAGCATAAAATCACTTTAAGTGCCAGGTTATGATTAACACAAGAGGATGGAGGTCCCTGTCCCATAGAGCTTACAATCTAAGTGGGAGGAAGACTTACATACACAAATAAAAAGGTGACTAGAGCTAATAAAATTATGAATTTTATTGCTTTCTGTTTGTTTATTTTCCTTACTGATAGCAGCCATGTTGTTAAACAGACCTCGCCAAGTCCCACTGTTTTATATAGGAGAAGTGCCCAAAAACCCAGTTTCTAAAGCTGAATATCATACTTTGTAGACACGATTTAGATTTCTGTGGAAGCACTGACTGAACATATATTAACTAAAAATGCATTTAAGGCATTTATAATTTTTGGAGTTACTGTTCTTTCAAGTATTCTTTTTATCAATGGAATTTAAGAAACAAAACCATAAGCTACAGCTTCAATGTTCTTTGTTACAGCCAACCGTGAAACTGCCTTTGTACATGCAATTAGCTCAGCTGGAGTAATGTACACTCTGACAAGGAACTGCAGCCTGGGCGACTTTGATAATTGCGGTTGTGATGACTCCAGAAATGGACAACTTGGTAAGAAGTGTTTATGGCTTTTCCTGGCTTGTCTAAGTAATGTGGTTTAAGGGCCAAAAGATAGAAGAAAGAGCAAATATTATCATGTTAGGGCCATTTATTGTTCCCTATTAAACTGTAACTGTGAATCTTCCAACACAAATAAATAAAACATTAGGATTAAAGGAAAACTAATACCAGAAAAAGAAAATTGCTATCTGGATTGGCACGGCAGTTATTCCTCTGCAGTAAAATGTTATTTTTAAGGTTAAATCCATGATTTGTATTGCTATGTGTTAGAATTATTTCTGTTGGCTACAGGCTTTTTTTTTTTTTTGTAAATTGGGATTCCTGTGGCACTTTAAAAAAATTAGATAAAAACCAACGGGAGAGATTAGGGGCTTCTTTACATATTAGATAAAAGATGATTGGAACCAGACAAGGAGAAAAAGCAATACAAATCAGGAATTCAACTTTAAAGGTACTTTAAAAAATGTAAAAACAGTTAGAGGAACTGTGCAGAAACAACTGCGTTACTGGTCCTTTAAGTGGCCAGTGTACCATCTACATGCAGAGGTGTGTTTTATCAGTTTTCATTTTTTGAAAAAAAAAAAGTGTATTTTGAGGTTGTTGGGAGTAGATTGCAAAATCAAAAAGCAGCTCAATCCTAAAACAGGAAAAACACATCCACACATACCAGTCAATATGTCAGGTGCTGCAGGAGAGTAGACGAACTCCAAATCCAAATGTTAACAATAATTATGCTCTCTGGCACTCCATTTGTAGAAGAAAACTCATTATTTCAATACATCGTTAAAACCAACATCCAAACAGAAAGAAGTAAGACCGCAGCACCTCTGACGCATTTCGCACCCAAGGTGCTTAAATCATAGTCATGAATAGTGCCTTGGGCGCGAAACGTGTAAGAGGAGCTACAGTCTTACTTCTTCCTATTTGGATCCTGGTTTTATCGATGTATTGAAATAAAGAGTTGTCTTTTACAAATGGAGTGCCGGAGAGCATAATTATTGCTGGGAATAGATAACAAAAACAAAAAAAAAATGAAACTGATTTAAAAAGGCAAATAATGTCCTAGAATACCTTCATTATACTTAAAGTGATAACAAATTACAGATTTTCTTATGAAGATATAAAATATCCTTATTAGGTTAACACAATATGAGTATCAGGCTTTATTTTCTAACAACAAAACAAATAGTTTCTAGTTATGTAATATAGTACCCCGAGCTGAGGACATGCCCTACTGAAACCAAAGGCTTGAGATACACATTTGTTTTGCTCAACCTTTAACTGCAGACTGTATATGCATTGGCACAGTACATTGTATTTACATTGGCATGTACAATATTTGCTATGTGAAGCCTCACATTTCTGTACAAGTTATCACTAGTAAATGTTAAGAGTATTTATTTTAGACTTTATTTTTCCCTGTTTGATTGTGATGACTAATTTATTGATGTTTGCTGTTTACAGGAGGACAAGGTTGGCTATGGGGTGGATGCAGTGACAATGTGGGTTTTGGAGAAGCTATTTCCAAGCAGTTTGTGGATGCACTTGAGACAGGACAAGATGCTAGAGCTGCCATGAATCTACATAACAATGAAGCTGGAAGAAAGGTAAAATGAAAAACTCCTGACACAAAAAAACATATCGACTGTTCTAGAAAAATAGGATAAACCGCACTTTGTTTTACACCATAACAGCCAGTGTATTCCTGGCCATATGGAACAAACAAAAGAGGTATTGGATGCCAGCAGTGATGAGATTAGTCCAGTGTGCCCTGTCTACAGCCAAAAATCAACATTTCAAATATCTTCTTTGCTATTCACATATCAGTTATGGACAATGGTTGTATTTTAGCTTTGTCAGAAATGGATTAGCCTTTAGAGAATTTAAATTACAGTAATAATGTAACCTCTACCTGTACAGGTTCCATTGAATACTTGGTTGAGTACATGGTCTTATTGAGAGTTATAAATATTGGTGTTGGCGATGTTATATTAGAGCTGTTTTAATCACAATTTTTACCGGCATCAAAACTGTCAAAAATATTTTCACATTTTTGAAATATCCCACAAAGAGTTCTGTAGCTAAAAACCTGTTTTTAAGATATTTTCCCACAGTCTTAACTATTTCCACGAGCTTCACTATTGCTTTGCACTATCAGAGATATATATGGGGGTTATTCACTAAGCTGCAAATTCGACTGCCAAATTCACAAACAGTGAATTCCCATAGCAAATCCGCAACAATTTTTTAAAAGATTGTGACAATTAATTTTCCTATAATAAAGTTGCGACTGTGACAATATTCTCATTATAAAGACACAACTGCGACAGTAGCAGCCTGCTGCAACTGTCTTTATCTGGCGAATTCGCACCTATACGCAACAAATCGGACTGCAGTGAATAACCCCCATAGTTATGGAACTTTTTACAATTTTGGAGGAGGCAGAGATAGACGTCAGCATAAGATTAAAAGGTCAGTTGAAATTTCAGGGACATCTTTAACATATCTTTCAATGTTAAATAGGGGGGGATAGGGGTTCCGTTAATTGCAAACTAATTACATTTACATACTACAATCAGCAGAACCCTGCAAAATAAATTTCTTTATAACTGTCATTTTCAGCGTACTCTGTTACAAAATAAACAGAATCTGTAGTTATTTAGAGCTGAATATTTGCATTAGTATCATTTTAGATAACAAAAATTCAGTGTAAATAATGTATTTTATGATTTGATTCACTTTTATATTTTAGGCAGTAAAGAGTACCATGAAGAGGACATGCAAATGTCATGGTGTATCAGGAAGTTGTACCACTCAGACCTGCTGGCTCCAGCTGCCAGAATTCAGAGAGGTGGGCAATTATTTGAAAGAAAAATACCACAAAGCCCTAAAAGTTGATCTTTTTCATGGAGCGGGTAACAGCGCTGCAAGCAGAGGCGCCATTGCAGAAACTTTCCGATCAATTTCTAAGAAAGAGTTAGTTCACCTTGAAGACTCCCCAGATTACTGTTTAGAGAACAAGACCTTAGGACTTCTCGGTACGGAGGGCAGAGAATGCCTCAAGAGGGGTAAAGCACTCAGCAAGTGGGAGAAAAGAAGCTGCAAACGTCTTTGCAGCGATTGCGGATTGGCTGTAGAGGAAAGAAGAGCCGATATGGTATCTAGCTGCAACTGCAAATTTCATTGGTGCTGTGCTGTAAAATGCGAGCAGTGTAGAAAAAGTGTCATCAAGTACTTTTGTGTCAAAAAAGCAAAACGTGAGAGGAGCGGTGGAGGCATACCACGCAGGAAGGATTTGAAGCTTAAGAAAAACCTATAATTTTTTTATTTTACTTTTGAAACCACAGCACACACATTCATTGACAGTAAAGCTGAATTAATCCAGCCATATTTAATCACGTTAAAGTAGGTTCTTAGAAAGTGTGTTTCATTGAAGAGAAGTTGTTCAGTTGAGATCTTCAGTGCTCCTGTTAGATGGAACGTTGAATGAATCAAGGATTGGGATCATCAATGGCAGATTTTATTGTTCTCATACAAAACAAGTTAGTGTTTGTCATTCATGGATAATATGTGTTTTCCTTCGTGGATAATGTGTGTTATCCTTCGTGGATAATGTGTGTTATCCTTCGTGGATAATAGGTGTTATCCTTCGTGGATAATGTGTGTTATCCTTCGTGGATAATGTGTGTTATCCTTCGTGGATAATGTGTGTTATCCTTCGTGGATAATATGTGTTATCCTTCGTGGATAATATGTGTTATCCTTCAATCACTAACGCAATCATTTTCAACATGGCAATCAAACAGGAATGTCTCTGCTGATGGAGCCGTGAAGTCATTTAGGAAAATATATTTTGATACCCAAGGAAATGTGACTTTTAAAACTTTATCACAATTTAATAAGGTCTTTAATTGCTAAAATAACTGAAATATACCCCCTTATCTTGTCACAATATTTTACTTTGTTATTGTACAGCCTTTCATATTTGTGGGCGTGGCTTGCTATGAAAGCTATATTGTTCACTGCTAGTCCATAAACCCAGGCTGATGCATGACTGAGGGGGCTATTCACTAAATTCTGAATTGGTGCATATAGGCGTGAATTCGCATCTAAAGAGAGTCCCAATAGACTGCTACTGTTTCGGTCGCATCTTTATAATGAGAATATTTTCGCAATATTGTCAAATTGTCACAGTCGCAACTTTTAAAAATTGTCGCAGTCACGATTTTACAATGGGGAAGTTGTCACACTTGCGGATTTGCTACGGGAATCCGCTGTTTGAGAATTTGACAATCGAATTCGCACCTTAGTGAATAACCCCCTGAATCATTTACTGGGACGTAACTTAAAGTACCTTAAACCTGTTCATTTGTCCTGCGGGTGATTTCACCCCCTTTCGCTGTCAAGTTTTGTTTCTCTGTACTTTTTGGTTCCCCTGATTTATAAAGGGCGGATAAAAATGTTTCCTCGTTGAAATAAATCCTTATGGATAAATATTGGGCTGTTAACAGGGGCACACTTTGCAATGCTTTTCTATGAGGGCTCCTTCCATTACAGATCAATATTGATGTCTCTTTTCAATGAGAAAATATTTTATCATTAGGCTAAATGACAGGACCATCTCCATAGAGAATAATGGGTTTTCACTATCCTAAGGGTGGAGAATTCTTTTGGGGGATGAAATTGGTTTTGAACAGTTTACTAAATAGGAAAAAAACAGAGATATTGTTAAATATAGGCTGCTTCTCCTGCATTTACTAGGCGATAAACCTATTTGACTTTAATAAATGTGCCCCATCTGTTTTCTTAAGGTCATGACATCAGTCAGATATTATATACAGGGCCGGTTCTACCGATGGGCGATGTGAGCGATGGCTCAGGGT
Organism: Pipa parva; assembly: GCA_019650415.1. NCBI lineage: Eukaryota > Metazoa > Chordata > Amphibia > Anura > Pipidae > Pipa > Pipa parva. The sequence goes on from WMED01001877.1 coordinate 11,788, forward strand.
GCAATCTATTTGAGGGTGCTGTCGCCCACATCGCTAAACTTGACCTCCCCCCCTCTGCTTGTAATGGTGCTGCTCTATCCCAAAAATGTGATATCTTCAGTATGGATCACAGTCCTGGTAGGACAAGGGGTGCACAGTTGAAAAAGCCACTGTGTGAGCAAACAAAGAATTGATGCAACCGGCACTCACCCCCTCTGCCCCATGATACCCCCCTGCTCCGCCCCCCCCCACTCACCCCCAACAGCGTTCCATCGATGCACCCCTTCTAATGAGGTAAGTTGAATACAACGGCGCTCTTTAGCTGCTTCAGGTCTTGTCGGCTGTATTCGGCAGCTGCTGGCGAGACCCGAATATCTAAGGATTGCTGTCGCATTTAACTTACCTCATCATTACAGTAATTATTAATATCCCTACAGTTTACAGAGGGGAGAGCTCAGGTTTCATCTATCATAAAGCCTTCTTATTTCTGGAGTAAATTTAAGGTTAAAAGACATAGAATTATCTCATGATAATGTATATTTGTGTTTATATGCCAACTTGAATTTTCATCTGCTGGTAAATAGTAAAAAACAAAACCTTCTTCTGATATGCCCCATTTGTCATTTTGACTCATTAGTATCCTCCTCTGTTTAATGGCATTCACTATTTTTTAAAGGATAATATATACAAATATAATTTTAAAATATTTGGACTCACTAACCATTAATACTACTAGCAGAAACAAAAGAAATGTAACTATTTAATTAACATGTACATAGGAAGTCAAGCACTTTTAAGGTTTTTTTTTTAATTTATTGCACAGGTACTGAATATATGCATTAACATGAAGTGTGTTTGTTGTGTATAGAAAATAATTTCTTAAAAACATTTCAATAATTCTTCCTCCTGGATCTTGTACATGACAGTGATATGAACATTGCATGTACATATAGAAGCAGATAGGAATTTTCTTGTGCATTACAAAATATAGATAGATATAAAGTTTATTAGGAAGTTCTACGCAGAGGAAAATAAAAGCTTGATTAGAAATCTGATTATATATGTAATATTTTCCAATTGACTAATATACTTTTACTTTGCAGTTTTGTATATGTACTAATACTGCGTTGTTTGATTAAAAATGTTTATGGCAACAAAGATGGGCTGATATTTCCAATCTAGAATATCATTTTATGATTTTATATGTAATAATACATTTTTAATTTAATGATGAAGCATTTTGATTGCAGTGGTAAAGCTGGCAGCAAAACGCAGACCAAAGGTGTCCTATTGATTTTAATGGCAACCACATCAAAGCTGCTTTGTGGCTGTTAGTCACAATTACTAATGTGTCTGTAGATAGATGTAAGGCTGTATTGATAGTGCAGCGCTATTTTGACTACCAGTGAACTTTTCTCTCAGGGGTGAGCTCCCACTAATACATATGGGGACAGCAATTAAATAATAATGACGGGCACCAGGAATTCTTGTGAACATGAAATGAAAGCAGTTTACTGTTACAAATCAATATTTATAGATTAAAGTGCACCCGTCCCTAAAAAATGATATTGTGTAGTATAGCATGCTAGACTAAACAACTTTGTCATTTAAATATATTAAAAAATACTTACCTTTTAAAAGTTATCTCTCAGTGAATCTGCCTCTCAAACTGACTTTCTGCTAAAAGCCTAGTAAAAAGTCGGCTTGAGAGGGCTTCATGACGCGATCACGTGATCGCATGCGCCTCTATGCTGGGGAACTCAAAGCATATGCGCTTTGAGCCTCCCCAGGCAGTAACGCTGACAGCTTCCTCAGTAACTGACTGCAGAAGCTATCAGTGTTACTGGCTGGGGAGACTCAAAGCGCACATGCTTTGAGCTCCCCATCTTAGAGGCGTGCGGGGTCATGTGACCTCGATCCTACAAGTGAGCTCAAAGCATATGCACTTTGAGTCTCCCCAGCATTACTTACACACGACTCTTGAAGAAGTGAAACGCGTCAGTCACATGTCAGAGATAATCACTTACTTGATTGGGCCTGTTTTTTATCCTGTTTTTGTGAGTACCTATATGCAGTACATTATTAAATTTTCTAAGTACATACAAGCTACACTATGGAGTTATGTTTTTCACATCAGATCCTGCACTTCAGTCATTGAATCAAGCAAGACATTGGTCATTTGAGTTTTAAGTGCTTATTGCTTAGCACTTTCTGGTGAGTGCTCCACATTGGGGGGGGGGGGGAGGTCACCAGTACCTTTCCGTCTCCATAATTATTAAATCACACCAAGGTTACGGATAATCAATACACCGTTAATTCTAAAAGTGCACCAATATATCACCAACTATAGTGATATAGAGTATATTTGCACTGTTGTGATAATCCATTACAGAGATTCATGGTTATTTTCATCTTAAAACGGTCACACTAGGGGAGTTTTTTCTTCCCCTTCTGTCTTTTCATTTGTTTTTTCATCAACGCTTCCATCATTTTCCTGAACTTTTCAGTCATTTTTGTCTTTTCATTTATCTTTATTGGACTGTTTTCTTAAAAAAAAGTAAGACCCAAAAAAATAATTAATGAAAATAATTTCATTAGTGCTTTCAAAAAAAAAAAAAAAAAAGTCTATAAATGATGATATGTAGCTATTGATCTTTAAAAATGGGACTGTTTAACAAACACACACAACAAGGCTGCTATCAGTAGATAGATAATAGTCAGAAAGAAAATTCATAACTTCAGAAATAACATTTTTTTTTTTACAAGTTCTATAGTGTTTAATTTACTGTCAAGTCATTCCAAATGTTTATTTTAACTGATGTTACTGGACCTTTAAACACATAAGGAGTAATAATCTAAAGCAGATTTAGTCCAGTTTTGCCTCTCATACTTGCTCTTGCCTAATTAATTGGCCAGGTTTTTATACTCTTATTAACCGCACACTTTTGTCATTGCCCATGATGTGTGTGCGCCGAAGTCTTTCATTACTAAAGCCATTCATCCTTTTAATCATTTAATACAAGCTCAAGAACAAAGTGAATCGCTAAGATCACAAAGCACAGGAAGGGGTAAACAACACCTATATCAATGCTTATACATTCTTTTCAAGCTCCTGCTCATTCATAGTTTGTTTCCCTACCTTTACCAGCAAGCAGCTCTCGCTGACATTCACACAAAGCGCATGTACTTGTTTTATGTACATTGAGTCTCTGTGGCATGAACCCTGTATTAATTTCATTCACTACAGTGACACCTGCTGGCGAAATCTAAATAATAACCACCCTCCTGTGGCGTTGGCGCAGCAACATCATGCTGCGATCTACTAGAACAGTTGTTCTTACCCTTTGTCCTAGAGAAACAAATACCAGTGCAACTGCCACACAATGAGGTGGCCTAAGGGCAAAGCTCAGTAAGAACAGGTCAGCCAAGCCAAAATGATCTGTTTGCACAGCTGAATCATCTATATAAAACATTGTACATCAATCTTTCCCTATTAAATCAAGCTCAATGAATGTCCTTATGTTAGGTGGTTAACCTACAATGCACATTGCTTTACTGCTTCTGCAACGTCTGAGGCCAAAGATGTAGAGTATTTTCAATAAACCACAGATAATAAGCTTAGGTCCTCCCCTTCCACTGTCTGTTTGGTTACCAAATTGACATTTATACTTTATTCCTCGAACTAATTTAGAAATGAATTGTGGACATGGTCTGACTGAAGCTTTAACGGTTTGTTTGAACATAGAAAAAAAAAAAAAAGTATTTTCAAGTTTGTTATAAACTATAAATATAAAAGATATATATGCAAAGGTCTGTGGTTTCTTGGGTATAATATACTTGGGAGAACGTATCAACAAGGGCTGTCCAGGACTACTAATTCATAGCAACCAATCAGCACTCAATAGCTCTCTGATGTTGAAATGATTTGACCTGTGTATTTTTCTCCTGTTAATAGTGATCATGGCCAAGCAATAGAAATACCCCCATCTGAACAAAAGTCTACTTAATATCCTGGTCCCAACTTGAATATTTGGTAGTAGTTTGTCTGTAAACTGTCTACTGGGGCTCTCAGCAAAGATATTTGCTTGTTTTTTTTTCCCCCAGTAGCTCAGGAACTGTACTGAAGATTTTATCAAACTGCACTGGTAGACAGTGTCAGACTGACTCAATGGACCTGAGAAAAATTTTGTGAAGCAAAGGAGCAGCCAGTGCTATTAGGAAAAAGTAGCAGCAATTAAATGACCCACGTGAAATCAGGCAAAGAAATGCATTGCTTGTACATAACTGACATTATGGGGGGAATTCACCATTGAGCGAAGTGAGCTCCGAATCCTTCGGCTCACTTCGCACAGACCGATATGCGCTCGCTGATGTCCTGCACGCGGACATCAGCGAGCGCTTTAAAGGGATTCCAGTCTCGGCGAGGCCAAAAGAGTTGCCTCACTGAGACTGGAATCCCTTTAATGCGTTCGCTGACGTCCGCGTGCAGGACATCAGCGAGCGCATAACACCATGTGCGAAGTGAGCCGAAGAATTCGGAGCTCACTTCGCTCAATGGTGAATTCCCCCCTTATGTGTGTTTAGTCAGCTGTAGGTGCACTGAACATTCTAATCAGCACAGCCAATGACTGATTCATTGTGAAATGGAAGAGTTACATTAATGCCTATATGCAATACATACAAACTATTTAAATAACAAACATGGATAACTCAGCACAAATGTGTGTTTGATGCATATTAACTTAAAATGTTTAACACTCCTTCAACTTTAAAAATATCAAAGTCAAATAATAAAATGTGACAACATATATGGATCCAATGATACATGGCAGCAGTGCCTTTAAACTAGGCAGAGAAAAGAAATATCATGCAGGTCTCGTAGTCTCTTAGTTGCAACTTGAGCAATGAATCATTTGTATTTCTCCATAAAACAATTCACGACATAAATTTCCTAAATAAAATTACATTTTCACTGATATTCTAATTAGAGGAATTCATAGGAATTACTACATGCTAATCCATCCAATTATATTCTTATTATTTAAAATAACCATTCCCCCATTTTCCCCCTAAAAAGGTTTTTGGCATAGACCAACGTGCTCCCCCGCAGATTTTGTTTTTTTTTTTACTTAAGTTCGCTGTCACTGTGTGTGTCTAACTCCAACAGAGATGGGGTTCTCTTTTCTTGCTTTATTTAAACAAAGACTTAGGAGTTCATCAACCTCCCACTGAAATTCACAGCTGCTGAAAACACTAATCCCCTCTCTCTTCCTTTATGCCTTTCAATGGGTTCCTTGGCTTCAAAGACACTTTGGGGAAAGGACTTTGCAAGGTCTTGTAGAACTCCATGAATAGAAGTTAGTGCAAGTATTATACGCAGAGCAAGTGGCTTTACAAACAAATACAGCCTAACAATCTCTCTTCCCTCCCAAACACACATGGACACAAAAACATTCTAGCCCCCCAGACATGATGTTATCTAAAACAGAATTAGAGGCCTGATCTCTCAATGCGGTGGATCTGCTAAATAACACCCAGTCACCTCTTCATACATTGTATGAGACAAAACGGCTTCCTGCATGTGTGAAATGTTGGCATTGCCTTATTACACAGACATATTTGGGAACAGAAGTGACAGCAATGGGTCTAATTGCAAATTAGTAATAAATATATATATATATATCATCTTAATCTGAGGTGGAACACATTAGTAAAGTAATGGAAACAAAAATAGAGTGACTTTATTGATGATACTTAAGGGGTTATTCCCTGAGGTGCGAATTCAACTTTTGAATTTGCAAACAGCGGATTCCCATAGTAAATCCACTACAATTTCCCCATAGTAAATCCACTACAATTTCTCCATAGTAAAGTCGCGACAATTTTCCCATAATAAAGACACGACTGCGACAATATTCTCATTATAAAGACGCGACTGTGACAGTAGCAGCCTATTGTGACTGTCTTTATCTGGTGAATTCGCACCTATACGCAACAATTCAGACTTTAGTGAATAACCCCCTTAGTGTTTTTATTTTTGTATAATGAAATGATTTAATGGCCAATCCTGGGAAAACACATTTGAACATACTCTGTTGTTTACGCAGTCTTGTAGAATTTGCAATCTCATGAAATTGTGACATCACAATAACTTTTCTACTGACACTATTTTTATTTGTGTTAAAATTTACTCAAGGGATTGCCCACCTTCTCCCCATTTTGTTCTATTACTGGTATATATAATGTACATTTTTAAAAATAAATTGATCGTTGTATCTGACTTCCAAAAAAATAGTTTGACTGTTCCTTAGGGTCAATTACTATTCTAAACACTTGAATAGTATCTCCCCTTCAGTGATGTGTAAAAGCAAAGTCATCCCTTCAAGGGTATCAGGGCAGATACATCCCAACACCTCAGCAGACTGTTAATGATATCAATGGCCTTCATTGGCTGACTCTTAATATGCTTCTAGTAGAGGCCAACACTTTTCCCCTTAGATTCACATTAGGGGACAACCAATTAAATCAATGGACACTGTTTACCAATCAGCAGGCCTCTGAGATATCTATGAGCAAATACGTTTAAAGCCTTCTTTGCTCATGTACAATTGCTATGATCAAGGTGGGGAAGGTAATGATCCAAAAGGCCATTGACCCTTAGTGGCAAGAAATGTTTTGTTTGTTTACTTTATGGAAGTTTCGGCTTAACAATACATGTTGCAGCAGTCATAGCTGTGACTGGGCTAAAACATTTAGTGGATCCGGCTATTCTGCCATGACTACTGCCCTCTAAGGCCAGCCCTGCAGCATCCATATCTGAGAACTCCTTGGATCCCAGTCAAATTCTCTGTTTAGGTTGAGCCAAGGAGGGCTGCATTGCAGGGGGAGGGGACCATTACTGTATATATGCGTGTATATATATATATATATATATATATATATATATATTTACAAAAATGTTTATTTAATTAGCAGAACCTAAATTAGTATTAGAGTTTTGAGGTGACAGGTGCACTTTAAGCTTAACACACCATCCCTAAACCAGATGAAAATATCAAAAAGAAGCCCTTCCATAATAAATGCACATGATTTTTTGATTAATGTCTTGGGGGGAATTCACCATAGTGCAAAGTGAGGTCCGGATCCTTCGCATCACTTTGCACAGTCTGCGTGCAGCACATCAGCGAGCGCATAACAGTCTGTGCGAAGTGAGGCAAGGATCCGGACCTCACTTCCCACTATGGAGAATTCCCCCCTTAGTCTATATAAGCTGTTACACTGGACCAAAAAGCCTGCATGAAGACTCATGATACCTACAATAAAAATACCCAGGCAGCACACATTTATATGGAGGATTAAACAGCATTGGAACATGTAGATTCTATAGGTGAGCTGGCAACACTTTGGGAATATCAGTTAGGGTTACCATCTCATATGATTTTAAACATGGCTGATAATCACCTCTCATGCACGGAAACATTTTTATTAAAATATGCTAGAACGTGTTTGTTGGCTTGTTTGGGAAGAGGTGAAAACTCTAGCCATACCATCAACCCTATGAACAATTCATGGTAAAACTTGAAAACACTGAAGTACCAGGATACAGGCGTATATTATTAGTCTTGGTGAAAGAACAAACGCAACCTGAGATTTCTACACCGCTATCTATCATACGCACTGGATTGTTGTGAGGCATTAGCTATTTCATGTGAGAATAAATAGTTATAGAATAATACAGAATAGAATAATAATGCTATTTAGTTAAAGAATAATACTGCACAGATTAGATGTAACATTCATCCTGTATGACACACTATAAGATATGGCCCTTTGTTTTAAAGTTGTTAGTATCAATATAATATGGAGAACTTTGTATTTTGGGCTGTATGCCTATAAGATAAAAACAAAGAAAGAAAACAAAATCGAACAAACATACCATTAACCTGAAAATGGTATTACTGTACAACAACCACATTACCTAATTTACAGGAACACGTCACTATTCGCATCTGGGCACAGAACTGAAATGTGGTTGAGTAACACAAAGACGCATCTCTTTCAAAGGAAATTTATTTTCTTTATTGAAAATACAACATATTCTTAACAGAGAAATACATGTCTGCACCACCAATGAGGCACTTAGCACTGTATGGACAGAAATGAAAAGCCGGCACATTTTACATCTGAAAGGATTAAGACATTTTGTCCCCACGAAAAGTCTAAAAGATGTGCCACCTTCGCAGACACTAAGAAGGAAATTTTATTTTTAATAAAGCTTTGGCATATCCTACACATACTAATCTTCTAAGATTGGAGGCATATTCATTTACAATTCATAATGTAGTGAGCGCCACCTCCATCTTGACTGATAGATCACTTGCATTTGCACTTTGCTTTAAATACCCAGCCTGCATCTCTTCAACAGATGTTTACCTCCAACTTCTGCTGTTCCCTTAGACAGGTTGGGCAGAACACTATCATACTGAAGATGTGGGTTCCACCAATTTGTAGGAAAATACAATATGTTCCAAATTATTATGCAAATCAGATTTAAGTGCCATAAAGTTTTAATTTTTGGTTTTTCCATAAAACTCATAGATGGTATTGTATCTCTGGGCTCTCATTGTGTGACCTCATAAGGGGGAGGTGACTTCTGGGCACTATACAGGAAGTGTCTGTACATAGATTTGCTGCAGGAGCAGGGCTGCTGGATTAAGAGGTGAGAACTCAAAAACACAAAATCATTTTTAATTTTCAATGTTTATGTTTCCACATTATAAATATAATATAATATATATATATGTAAAGTTTGGTCAATAACTTTACTTACACTTTAAGCCTTTTGAAAGTAAAATAAAATAACTCAGCATCTGAAAGACTCTTGTGCAAGCAAAATCACACATATTTCCAAGTGATAGATTCATATGAATTATAACAGACCCTAACATCATCAGGAAACAAAAGGGGTAATAGGATTCAATTAATACATATATTTTGAGATGAACACAAATCTAGCAATGCCATTAAAAGGGGAAATTGACTATCCGTTTTCTGTGCAAATCTTAATTTTTGAGAATTCAGGACTGTCATTTTGTCAAATGTTTCCCTTCCTCCTCATTGACTGACAGATAATGCTGTATTTGGATTGGGCATTTATACCTATGCATTATAATTTCCCACTTTGTATGTAACTAATACTAGGGTGTTAAACCTGTCCTTCAGTGGATTCTGGGAGTTGTAGTTCAACACCTTGGGATGCAGGCTGTGTATCCCTGCATTCATTACATAAAAAGCAAAATATTAACACAAGAAAATCTGACAATTGAAGGAGGCTTGACTACCTTACCATTGGGTGCAACAAAATACTCTGTGTCTTGTTATATGGCATTTGCTAAATATCAATTAACTTGTCCATAAAAACAGCAGATTGCTTATTAAAATGATTATTTAAGAAACATTCCTTTCCCAATCTAAAAAACAATATACAACAAACACATCTAAACTTAGAAAACAATTACATTTGCAGAGACCTGTGGCATAAGATCTAAACGCTGAAAATCTGGAATCCAGTGGGCCAGCCTCTACTCAGTTTGAAGAAATTCCTTCTATTGTCAATATAGTTGAGCTTCTGTATATGCCTTAAAGGAGAATTAAAGTAAAAAAACAAAAAAACTGTTAAAATACTTACCTTATACTGAGCTAATTGATTACAGTCACAGCATGAGCTGTGCTGTAATTAGCCGGCTCCCAATGCTTCCCCTGACGCTGCTTCACAGCACTGGCTGACTGCCAGTCAGCGCAAAGCTCCTCCCACTCTGTTACACCTCAGGTGTTTTAGGGCTTAAACATCATCACGTTCGTTGCGGGGGCCAATGAGTGTGATGATGTATGAGGCTGGGGATGGAAAAGGAGGAGCTGTGCAGGAAGCGTCGGCGAAAGCATCCGGGAGCCGACTAATTACAGCACAGATAATAATGTGACTGTAATCAATCAGCTCAGTATAAGGTAAGTATTTTAACAGTTGTTTTTTATATTTTGTCTCCTTTAAACTTAATAAATGAAAAGTGTTCAATACCTGAGTCATTTATTGTAAATGTACTGTATCTTTAATAAAACCAGGGGGATAGCTACATGAGGCAGTGGGCACTTAATTTCTTGAAACCTGAGTGAGCCCAGGTGAGCAGATCTTTGACTACAAGAGATAAAAAGAACCTACAGTATAATGAAGTCAATGCATGGGATGTAGGATATGGGTGGGGGAATACAATGCTGGTGGGAATAGGGTGTGTGTATTAGCGGCAGCAAGAAGGGGAGCTCATACTCAAACTTTGCATGATGAGCACCTCTATTAAGGATAAGGCTTTCTTTATAATATAATGCCTGCTGCTTGATTTTCTCCAAGACAAAAGCTTTCAGGGGAATCTTCTCTACATATTGCATATTTTCATGAAAGAATATCGCAGCAGGCCTTGCTTCAGATATGGATTTCCTATTTCCAGAACTGCCATGATTCTATGGGCAAAATGTATTAAACTTGGAAAAGACCATTTCGGCTTTTCTGAGTTTGATCGCGAGAACACCCTGAAGTTTCTCGCGGTAAGTATTGCAAGATTTGCTTCCATCGATACTTGCTGTGAGAAACATTTTCTATTGAATTTATCAATGGAAAGGGTAGCCATGCTGTACTCAGGGCAAGTATCGATAGAAGCAAATCTCGTGATGCTTACCGCGAGAAACTTCAGGGTGTTCTCCCGATTACTAAACTCAGAAAAGCGAAAATGAGCTTTTCCAAGTTTAATAAATTTTGCCCTAATTATACTCTGTTTTTATCTTTCATCAATGTAATCTGACATTTGATTTGAGTAAAGGAAAGTGTGAATTCATTGCTTATTGATTGCACAGAATATATTTGTAACGGTTGTTGCTAAAGCTCTATGTACATTAAGGGGTTCAAGAGCTAGCACTTTTGCAATAGAGCTTACAAGCATGTCTGTAAATAGTTCTGATCACTTCACTTGATCATGGGCCAGATATAAAAATGGATAAGGGATAAGCCACAATGTAATGAAACAAAAAGTGTAATGGCTACAGCCAACTTTATTGCAAAGAACAATTACAAGTGCACAATCAACGTTTTGGGGGCACCGCTGCTTCCTCCACCACAGTAGACTTTTTTAAAAATGACTTATCCAAAGCTAATAGACCATATATACAAACAGATATTTCATATATACCTTGCAAGTGTGCAAGAAAGCACTGTAGAAAAATCTGAAGAAAAAAAAAAAAACTACCACAAACACCTTGCATAGTTCAACACACGCCATTCCATCATAGGAAAAGTACACTGGGGATCTTAACTATATATATTTTATAAATATTTATAAAAACATTTAGTAGAGAGAAACCATCTAGAATGTGTTCTGTCCTAAATAAATTCTCTGTACTGATATAGCTGTTACACAGATGTAGCAGACCTGGATGCAGCCTATGGTGCATAAAATGCACACAACTCACTGTTCACTTTATTCTTTGCTTGATGTTGCATATAAGTTTGCTCTCTCGCTTGTGTTCTGTGTCTCTCCTTTAGGGGCAAACAACCCTGGTTGGTACTGTAAGGAGCAAACTGGGATCACATATGCACTGGAGCACTATCTGCATGCACGACCCCACTGGATTCAAGAAATTTCCTTAAAGCATTCATACAGAGTAATCTACGATGCACTGCACAAAAATGGGTGTTCACGAATGCATATATTTGTATGAGAACTCTCACACATAGTTACACACAATTGTAAGCAGCACCTTTGAGGCACAAAATACATTTCCCATCCAGCAGGGGAAAAAAAGTAATTCCATGAACAGTTTTAGTGCATACCTCCACAGTGACCCACATCTTTCTACTACACACCCAGCTTGCTACCAATAGTCATAAGAACCTTTAGAATGGGCATAAAGCCAGAGACTTCACTGAAGTTGCTGCTGTTAACCACTTGTGTATGTACAACCAGACCTTGCTGGTAATTTCGGGTCTCTACGTAGTAAACAATTTCATGAAGCCCAGCCAGGATGCGAGGAGATAGCTGAGGAGTTAAAACAGTCACAGTAAATGCATTGATAGTTTCCAGGGTTTCTTGTTCATTATGAATACAATGTACAAACATGCAATTCCATGGCACTAATTAAAACAAGGTGTAAGAAATCAGCAGACATACAACACATTTACAATTGTGCTTATCAATTTGGCTGAAATGTGAAATCAGACTTTTATGTGTTTCAAAGTTAGTCATGGGGTTTTTAAAAGTGTTTCAAGTATGACCTGGAAGATGTGGCTACTAAAATGTGATCTTAGATAAGGTTAATTGTATTATGTAAATTTATTTATTTATTACAGTTTGTCTACAAGTATATATTTTTTCTTAGATTCATCTGTAGCTGGAGTCATTATATAGGTGTAATCATATATGCATATGTTATGAGTGTGTGTTATAAAATATATCTTCTTCATTGGATCCTTACTTGGCGTGCATGTTAATTTTATAGTAATTCAGAAATGAAGTATTTAAATTGCAGCTTCATGGTTGCCGCACCTTACGACAGAGCATTACTCAGAGCATGCGTATAGTTGATAAAATGCAAAGAGAATCTCCAAGAACAAAATACATCTGGTCTAAAATGGTGCATAAAGGCAGTCTATCCACTCTATATAAATAAGTGACCTTGCAGAGAAAGAGAAAAACAACCCAGAAATGTTTCCACTTATATAAAGTTTTAAATAAATGTAAGTAGTTATCAGTTTTACAAAAAAATCGTAGGAAAGATTAGCAGAATTTGGTAGTGTTCCTAGAGATGTAAGATGGTTTGCAAGCATGCATTTATACATTTAATATCATTGCAGCTTTGCCAAGGCGTCAACTATGACATTGTTGGATTATGAGTCCTTTGGTAAATGTACTTACACTATTCTCTCTCAGCTTGTCATATAAACATTCCAACCTCTGTAACGCTTCTTCCAGTTTTCTTTTGGTTTTCTGTAGATAGATATGACATTTACATGAAACCTTTTTAATCATCTGTCTTAGATTGCTAAAACTGCAGATTATGTTATTGCAGTGGTGATAGGGTCAATTTTATTTTCTTGGAAATATGATAGAATATCAAGACAGAAACACATAAAATTTTATCTGCCATGATGTTAGCTGGACAAGCATTGCTTTGACAAAGCATAAGTTACATACGGAATCATTAACATTCCTTGAGTTAGTTAGCTTTCGGATTTAAAGAGCACCACCGACCTCTGAATCAGTATAAATACATATTCAGAAATACATATAAGATGGATTATCAGTAAGAACTACTGTATATATGTATATAACTGAATTTGTCTATAAATAATGCAAACATTTTCTAAAATGTATTTTATAAGGCATGGCTGAAAAATATCCATTTCAAAGTTTATGACCAACTGGACTGATTAGGTTATTCAGTGCACCTGCAGATGACTGAACAGACACAGGTCCAATCAAATATGAGCAAAGGGACTTACAGATAATAGTAATAAAGAACAAAATTCATCCATCCAAGCAACAAAGCAGATGAGCCACTGATCTGGCTCTGATAAAACACAGAGGTGGGCCGCCAGCAGACATTGATACACTGGATGATGTGAAGCACAGCACAAGGCAGCTCTCAGCTGACCTTCCCATACACTACATTGCAACCTCTATTTATCTTTTCTGATTAATTTTGGTTCTCACAGTCAGTATGATGGACGATTAGAATAGCCTGCATTCTGCTCTCTTGCAGCAGGTAGCATGCTGTGGCTGGCATCAAAACCAAACCACCAGAAGTGGTCAGCCATAAAATGCAGATACACTTTATCACAGCAGAAGTAAAAAGAAGGCCAAGGGTGTGGAGAAAATATAACTATATAGCCCAGGGCCGGTCCTGGCTAGATTTGCGCCCTGGGTGAACCACCCCTTGGGCGCCCCCCCCTCCCCGCACCCAATCCCCCCCGCCCCCCTTGCTGGCACCGAGCAGTCAAACTGTTTGACTCACACAAGGGGGCGCACGCATCTGTCATTACGTTTGTGCGCCGGTGCATGCGCCCAGGGCTGG
>WMED01001878.1:0-12917 GCA_019650415.1 Pipa parva
TCTGATCCTTCAGTGTAAGAACATTACAAGTTATGGGTAATAGATAACTGGAGGTGGAATTTGGATCCAGGGAATTTATTCTGATTCCCATATTGGAGTCGGGAAGGAATTTTTTTTCCCTAATATGAGGATAATTGGCTCGTGGGGTTTTTTGTTTTTTTTGCCTTCCTCTGGAACAACATTGCATTTGCGGGAAAATAGGCTGAACTGGATGGACTTGTGCCTTTTTTCAGCCTTATAAACTATGTTACTGGTTACTGTGTTACATTTAATTGGAGCTTTCCCTTTAAATAGTAGATTGAGGTTAGAGAAAAATAGATTAAGGTCACATTTATTTGCAGTAAATTTCTACTTTGCTTTCCCAGTTCAGCTGTCAATGTGATTCTGCATTCATTATTGAATTATTTCACCTAAAAGGATTTACAAGGCCCTTTTTTTGATTTCTTTCCCAACCTGTAATCTCTGGAGAGCAGTAGAGTTTAAGAAAGCAGAATGATGTACAACCTTTTTACTTGAACTATTATAGAAAGCATAAAATTTATAAACCTAGAGATTCCCAAGCTACGGGCATCACTCTGAAAATCTCATTCTTGACCTAAAAAGCATTTCTTTGGTGCACTTTTTTCTATAAACTCTGTACATTTAGTATAAAGCAAATTACACTGGTTAAAAATCTAACAAATAATCTGGCTTTAACAAATGTGCTCATTTTGTCATAGAGCCAAATTGACATGGTAGAGAGACTTTAAAGGGCATCTTAAGCTTTAGAAAAGCCTAAGAAATATTTAGACTAAACATTCTGGGGGATATTCACTGAGGTGCAAATTCGACTGTCGAATTCTCAAACAGCAGATTCCCATAGCAAATCCATGACCACGATTATTTCCCCATTGTAAAGTCATGACCGTGACAATTTTTAAAGTTGCAACTGTGATATTTCCATAGTAATGTCACAACTGTGACAATATTCTCATGATAAAGATGCGACTGAGACAACATTCTCATTATAAAGACACAACTGCGACAGTAGCAGTCTATTGCGACTATCTTTAGCTGGCAAATTCACACATGTACTCAACATTTCGGCCTTCAGTGAATAACCCCCATACGTGCCTTATGTATAGGGCTTATTACAGCAGATCATTAGTGCACCAGCCCAACATCATTAAACATCATGTAAAGTTGTCACTTTTGGGGTGTGCAGCAAAACCAGTTGCGCCCTCTTCTTGTCACAAACCACCAGAAAGTAAAGAGGGGACGCTATTTCTTGCATAATGTGGCACAGTCATTCATCCATCCATCTTAATTCTCTATAGAACCCTCCTTCCTTGGCAAGTGTCCCTGCACATGCTCAATCTGTACTTCTAAGGGAATAGGGGAAAATAAAATTAGAGATATAACTTGTAAATAAATGTAACTTTTAGCACAGATCGCGGCACTGTGGAATTTGTGTTATGCATAAGACAGCTGCAGTTTCATATGATGTATTTAGCAACAATTAACTATACCCCTTCCCTACACTGCAAAGCTTGTTACTAATGTGATTAGTCCCTAAACGGGTCACAACTACTGAAAACAAAGTGCACTGAGTTTGTGCAGTGTCTACAGTACAGCCAAACATGGAGCTGTCTAATTCACAACTTCACAGGCATTTGTCCTTTGTCTCATGTGGCTACTGTACATTTGAGTATGTTCTGCAGTCTATTAGCATAAGGTTGAATTTTCTAGCTGAAATAATTTATAGACTTTAGTTCCCCATTACAGCAATATTCCTCTGAAATTCATGCAAATTAGCCTCCTCTGATAGAAAGGAAATTGCGCACAAAGATATTAGGAGATGTGTCTGTCATAGATAAGTACAGAGTGGTGGCCAATAAACATGCTTTATACCATGAAATTATCAGTCCATGCATACATTTAAATAAATTATATATATATATATATATATATATATATATATATATATATATGAGTATTGTAATACTTGTTTATTGGACTAGCATTCCTTTTAAATAGATGGTGTTGAAGGCGAAGCTTCTTCACCTTGTTTTAGACCACCATTCCATACTTGTGTAATGTGTTAGGACCACCACTAGTAGCAAAACAGTAAAAATGCAGTTACAGTTACATGTAAAAGAAGAGATGTTCCTTGGATAGGTAATAGCTATGTTTTTAGGTGCTGCTAATTCCTTTACTTTACAAATAGACCAGTAATATGTAAGAAAGGAGCAGCACAGTCAAATGGTGCATTAAACCAATGTAGATTTAATGTGATACCATAACAGCTACAGTGACATGTTTCAGACTAGAGCCCTTTATCAAACTGAACCACAGTTACATGACAAGAATCATTTGCATTACATGATTAGTTGCAAGTCCAGTTTATGTATGAGGTGGCCACGATGATGGTCTATAAAATGATGGTAGTCTAACATTCAAAGCTGTAGTGGATAGAGCGATATGGAGCCTGCAAGTTAAAAGTTCAAAACATTGTTACCCTTTTGCTTGTCAGTGTTCATAAAATGTTGTTATTGTGTGAATTTATAAGGAAAAAAAACCCCTTTGAAAGAAAAATCAGAACCTAAACAAAATGAAAATGCTCATATGTAAATGGTTTGCTTTTCTTAGACTTTCATTAATTTAATTTGTAAAGCCCAGTTCTCCCCTTATTATCAAATATTCTACAGAGAACTCGTCAAGGCTGAAGGAACAAAACAAGATTAGCGCAGGAACAGATTCATTTCCAGCCAATTAGACCATTTCTTCCACCTTGGAGGGAATACTGACTAATATGACCACTAAAGTGGAATAATTGGGCTAAGTGCTTCTATATAAACCTGGATTCATGTCCTTCTTTTATGTTATGCTCCTGAGACTGATAGTTGACTAATAATTCAGAGAATGGCACAATAGGTTAATAGCTAAAGATGAGTGTGGATAGATTTCTATGCAATGTTTAACTTTTCAAAGCTGCTTAATATTACCCTTAATATTTAGGGGGTTATTCACTAATTCGACTGTCGAATTCACAAACAGCGGATTCCCATAGCAAATCTACTACAATTGCCCCATTGTAAAGTTGTGACAATTTTTTAATGTTAAGATTGCGACAATTTTCCCATAATAAAGATGCGACAGTAGCAGCCTATTGTGACTATCTTTATCTGGTGAATTCGCACTCATATGCAACAATTTGGACTTAGATCATGTTGAAATCAGATTTTCATTGGTCACTGTAAGTTGGTGAACCCCAGATATAAACCTGCTCTATCTAACTCAAAAGCATTGAAAATCCAGAAAGGCAACATAGGCATTAAGGTCTGAAAATCCTTTGATATTCTTCGATACAATATACAGTGCTGAACTCATCTGCCCTCCACATGTGTCTCAGATTATTCAAATTCACTTTTAGCCTATAAATGAATCTACCAATTGCAGCAAGTGCCTCCCTATATAAAGCTGCCAGATTCATGGGGTTATCTATCAAAGAAGTGAATTGGCATCTCCATGGGTCACAGCACTGGGATAGTGGCAAATATGTTTTTCCTTATTCACCAAACAGCACATTCCATTGGTGATGTGGAGAACTGCATTGGATGTATTTTAACATGTAGCACAGTGTGGATAGTTGAACAGTAGCAAATGTATAGTGATGCACATTTGCCAAAATTCTGTCATTTTTCCATGATTTCCACAGATCTCTTCAGATGAGATGATGTCACTTCCCTATCTTCCTTTTATTAACATCAAAATACTATTAATAGAGAACATTGCCACACAAAAGACAAGATCATCAGTTTGTTGCATTTTGGTCACTAAAATCCATAAATAGAACACATTCCAGCAATATCAGTCATGTTTAAGTTTGCTAACTGATCCTAACTGCAAGGATCTTTATAATACAACTACCCTATCACTAACTGCTAGTAATTTGCAGTTGCTCGAGAAAATGTCTTGGGCCTCTTGGGATATAGCCACATAGCTGGTGGTGCAGCTAGCTGTCCTAGGTTGTGCAAAAGTCATGTGCTCTACTTTGCTTGGATTATAAATCCTCAGCTAGTGAGCAACCTTCACTGTAAGGAGCAGAATCCTCATAGATCACTAAAGGGTAAGAAACCTAAGTAGGGGATATTGGAGAATATCATAATGCAGGGTGAAATAGTAAAGATAAAGAACACATCATCAGCAACAATCTCAGTCTGCTGAAAAGGTAACATTATAAAGTTGTTTTATGGTTTTTATATTATAAAAATAAAACAACAGGAATGTATAATTGTTTTATTAGTATATATTATCTTGCATTAAGAGATTACAACTCAAAGTTAACTTCAATTATTATGAAAATTTATTCTAAGGGGAGTTTATAGTCCCTTAAAAGATTTGTTTTTTAAGTGAATGCAATATTTATCATTTTAGTTACAAACATGGAAAACACATCATGAACATTATTTTTATGCATATTAATATATTAATTTGCAATCAATATTGGAGTGCAGAAAAAATATTTTGTTTGCAACCAAATAAGTTTATTGGCAAATATGCACCTGGGCCCCTTCCTTCAAACAAACCTAATATTTGGTTACTGGCAGCTGTAAGCTGCAATGCTGCACATCCCCCTGGAGATGCAGAACAGGTCACAGTCATGACCCCTTTGGCCCGCAAAGTCCTTCCCTGTATCTGTTGCACACGGTGATTCAAATGTGGATATTCGCCAAAATGTGTTCAACACTCTTTCAGTTATTCATGATGTTCAGTTTCCACACAGATTTTAGGTATTATATCTGACGATGACCTAACTTGAGAAAGTGTAATGAACAAATATTCTTTTTTTATTCACTTGCCAAATTGAATTGCTTTTTTAAGTGTCTATAGTATTTAATAGCTTCAGTAACTTAGAGTTTATCATGCGTAAGATACTAGCACATACTGTACTGCTGAAAAGGTAATTGGAATTTCTTATCTTGAAAATATATAGTAAAGAAAGTTCAAGAATTGGATAAGAAACACCAAATGTTATAGAAGTAGCAGCTGATTTATCTAACCTGCCCCTTGGAATGTCTGTGGTTTGATTTTTTTTTTTTTTTTAATTTCCTTGTATCTATTCCATCCATGATTGAATTCTGACACTGTGTTAGGAAATCTACTTACCGGTCTTCCTCACTCTAGTGCCGCTCTCTCGCTGGCACCAGGAACACCACTGTTTCTTCTCAGCGACCATTTCACGTTCGCACTGACGTCATGAGCGCGCACAACACTGTCACGTGCTTATGATGCGGTCCGGCACGATCATGTGACAGACTCCTTCCCTATATAAAGGAGTCTGTCAGCAAGTTCTGTGGCTGATTATAGGACTTATTCTGCTCCTGGGTGCTATATCTTTTGCTCTGTATCCTGAGTATGACCTTAGCCTGTACCCTGACCTTGCCTGAACTCTGCCTGCCCTGACCTTAGGTTTGTCTACCATTTCTGCCCATTTGCCGCCTGCCTTGACCTCTGCCTAGGTACTGACTACTCTTTCTGCTTATCTGTTTTGGCTCTACACCATTTGTGGACAGCAACCCCAAGGGTCGCGACCTGGGCACTGCTTACAGCGCAGTCCTAACTTCCTTGCGGGAGCTCTGGGTGAACACCAGCAGTGTCTTAGACTCCACGCCCTGGTAGTTGCTAGTGCCAAGTCCCCTGTGGTGTCTACTCCCAGTCGCCATCTCCTACTTCTCCCTTCCAGTGAGGGTATCAGCTCGTGACACACTGTACTTGTCTCTACTACTTCTGCTGAAAGGTTATTCTGTGTATTTATACCTCCTCTGTCAAGATGTGCTTCCTTATGTTACTATTCAGGTTTCCTCCCCTGCTTTATCAAAATGTTTTTGTCCTGAATTCTAGTAATTCTCTAGATATTCTATCTTTATGTTTATGTCTTCTCTCCCTCCACTCTTCTAAACAGTACAGGCTGAATTTTTTTTGAATTTTTATTTGAATTTTTTGTAATTACCGTCCCCCTTTCTATTTGACCTCCTCTAAACAGTTTTTGTTCGATTAATGTTCTTCTATAGTTAGGGCCTCCAAAACTAAACTCAATATATTTTTATCATGATCACTTGCTTCAGAGTAAGACTTATTGGCAAAGTAAGGGAAATGTTTAAAAAAGATTTAAAAATGTTTTTTTATAATCTAAAAATAATTTAACTGGAAGCAATACAATTACTTTAACTGTTAACACATTTGCAGCAAATATGTGTAGAGTGATACATAAATATGTGGTCATTATAATGTAATGAACTATGAGCTATGTTCCAAAAAAAAATAACACTTTGTGGAATATATGAATTTAGAGAAATGGTAAACTGTCACTATGATAAATATGCTCCTTTTAGAGTATAATTGGATATCATACTGCTTCAACTATTCCTAATTCCATGTTTTCTATTGATTAAATTGAAAGGTCATTAGAAAGCTACAAGGGAAATCCCTTTACCTACTGTTCCTATAACACGTAGTTACATGTTTTTACACAAAAGGTAGACTTTTACTATCTCAGCAGATCTAATTAATATCAACCTGCTGAAAATAGACCACAGTGATAACACTACTAGAGTTATGTACATAACACATTTTATCCTCCCTTTACTTTAAACAAAGCAAGTGCTAAATATTAATGCAGGTATTTCCTAAATACGTTTGTATATGATCTGCATCTAGAAAACAAAATAAAAATCACTTTTAATCACTTTATGGAAATGTCTCATCATTTCATGAATCACAACAGCATGTTATCAATACTGTACACAATGTCTATGTTTATTTATTACTAGTACAAAATCTTTTATAGTATTTTCAATATTATATTGTTAGAATGATGAGACAACTTGCAACATAAACTAACCAAAATGTATAAATATTAGAATTCTCACATTCTACCCAACTGTGGTTTTAAATGATATCTGGCCAATGCAGTGTCTCAGTGGTTAGCACTACTGCCTTGTAGTTCTGGGTTCAATTCCACCCTTGGACTTCATCTGCATGGAGTTTGTATGTTTTTCCCACACCTGTGTGCGTTTCCTCCCACAATCCAAAAACATACATCTGTCTATGTGTGTGACTGAAGAGGGAAAACTAGATTGTAAGCTCCATGGTGCAGGGACTGAAGTGAATGACTAAACTCTGTAAAGTGCTGCGTAATATAGTAGATCTATATAAAAAATGAACAAATATCCTTGAAGGACTTTTCCATTAGCACTCTTATTCCTAATTGCACTGTTGGCCAGCATAAATAAATTGACTGATAAATCAGTAATAGAATCACTCAATTATAAATAGAAAGGTGCTTTCTTATTGTACCATTTTTAAACAAATCCAAAGTTTCACTTCTCTTGAAAGATCATTCACCTCACTGCCCTAAGAATAAACAATCCAATCCTGTGCTGGTTAAAAAAAACCTACTTTCTTTCATTTCTAGTTGTTCAACATTGAAAATGAGAATAATAAATAATTATTAAAGGGGCACTATAGTGCTGATATAATTGCACACATACATATAAAACTCCTGACACAAATAGTTAAAAAACCATTTAGGGAAGAAATAATACTTGCTGTTTGTTTCCCTTAATTAGTTTTCCTGAGAACTGACAGTTTCCTCCCCCTCCTCTTTCTGCTCTGCAAGTCAGACAACACGAGATGAAAAAGCTGCCTGACTGCTATTGGTTAAGCAGTGTGGTGACCTTTTCACTGCATAAATTAAGCTTGTTTACAGGAGAATACAGAGGCAAATTTGCACCTTTTACACAACAATTCAGTCATTAGAGAATAACCCCCTTAATATTTAGTCCAATTTTAGGCACCAGGACACAAAAGGGATGAACTGGAGCTGTAAAATGTTCAAAGGCCAACAAAGATGATAAAGAATAGAGGACATTAGTTATATGTAGACTCTGATAACATTAAGTGAAGGGAACAGAGGCTTTCAGTGAACAAGAGAAAAACAATTATTAAGGCATCTATAGAAAACTTAGCATTACACTACTGTTAGTGAAGACAAAAGTGTCAGCACAGTAGTGTGGTGGATATACAAACAAGACACAAATGTATATTGGGAAGAAAAAGTTAAAAATACACTAGTGGGGGAGTTAGCTGTGCCAAAAGTGTACATTTCAATGGAGAAACTGTTTTTTTACACTTTGGGTGAAATTTATTAAACTGCCTAGGCTGTTCTTTAAGTGGATTTTGGCACCGGGAGTATAGGAATGACCTTACCTCCCAAGCTCTTCAGTCACAAATAAATCCCTGTCCCAAAAACCCACTTAAAGTATAGCCTAGGCAGTTTAATACTGCCAGGCAAAATTTCCACCGGAATTTTATGCCACTGCCACAATCAATCTTCGTGGCACATATACCCCATCCGCTATCCTTCCAGTTGCCTGCTTATAATACCTACAGTGTCAAGAAGAATGACCATCACATAATGCACTATGCTGAAAACTTTCAGGTATTTAAAAATGCATTAATTTTCTTGCATAAACAATGAACATCAATCAGACTGACAACTGGCACTGGCAATTTTGTGGAGATAAGTCCTTTGCATCTGTCAGCTGGAAAGAGAGAAACTTAGTGAATTAAACCTATTAAGCATTGAGAAAAGGTGATTAAGAAGTCACAAGGTCACCTTATAAAATATATAACTGGTTCGTATAATAGATGTTGTGATAACCACCCTCTGCAGGTAGAAGCAAAATAGTGTAATCTCTAGCTGGTAAAAGGGGGTCTTTATCTTAAGGGCTATGAATTTATGGAATAGTCTTTCATGGGAAAGATAGCCAAAACATTGCTTCAACAAAGGTTTCAATTTGAATATTAGTACATTACCATCCACTTTGATCACCAAGAGGAGCTAGGATGGTATTATTTTGCCATGTCAAAGCAAATGTTTTTTTGCCTTCCTCTGGACTAACAATTTAAACTAAGGTTTATTTATGTATGTATTTTCTTGTAATAGGCTGAACTTGATGGATTTGTATCTTTTTTTAGCCTTACTAACTATGCAACCATGCATGATTTCATTGTTTACTTTAAGCAAGAGTGTCAGTTGTTTATAGAAGGATGTGTAATAAAAATGGATAAAATCATAAGGTCCTGGGGCTTTGTTTTACAAAACTGAATGAATATCTAAATTGTTTTTTCTTCCAACAATAATCTACAGGATAAACTAGGAAAATTGTTTGTCATGTATTTAGGTCAAAGAGTCCAGAAAGCTTATTGTTTGGGTAAGTATGGGTGGATCCATTATAGAACGAAAAAAGCTTCATAATATTTAAGTTAATTTGTTTGCTATATGCCTTTAATCTTTAATTTTCCTCTTTTGTAGTAAAGAATATGTGTTGAACTTTTGTGGTTTATAAGTGCCTTTATTTTTACGATAATAATTCTCTTTGTAATGCTTGCATAGGTTATTTTCTGCAAGAATCATATCTCAGCTTTTGAAGGGGATACAAAGTTAAAATAATGTTTGAAATTGTATTATTTTTCTTAAAACAGAAATTTTTTCTAATATAGCAATTGCTTTTTTTTTTTCTTTTGGTTTTCTTGTTAATGCCTTTAGAATTATTTTGGTGTTGCTATTATTAACTGTATCTGGAAAAACATCTATCCATAAAAGAATTGTTAGAGTTGTTGCAACCTGCTGTGTAGAATACAGTTAAGCTGTTCAGTTTCCAAATAAAAGCTTTGATTATTGAAATGAAAGATACACTTTCTTATTTTAGGAACTGGTTGTAATAATTATAAGGATTCTACTGAACATGCCTAAGCTGCTGAGCCAAGTGAGCAGATGGGGAATTTAGAAGATACTAGCTGGAAAAATTAAATAAAAAAATAGAAACATGTTTATTTTGGGATAAATATTAAGATAGCTGAAATATATTAGCTTTGATGTCTTTAACTTTTTTAAATTTTTAGTAGCATTTAATTATTAGTATTTGTTTTATGCTGTGTTTCTAGTACCCAAAGCTGATGACGATCAATGAGATCTATTTCTTCTTTACACTTGTCTATTTCACTGCTGGGTTGCTAATTGTGTTAAAAGCCCCTTAGTAGTAGTACAGTAGACTCATATGCACACCATAAATTATAAAGATTAAAGGGGGTTATTCACTAAAAACCAAATTTTTGCGTATAGGTGCGAATTCGCGAGATAAAGACAGTTGCAATAGGCTGCTACTGTTGCAGTCGCGTTTTATAATGAGAATAGTTGCGACTTTATTATGGGAAAATTGTTGCAATATTAACATAAAAAAATTGTCTCGACTTTACAATGGGGAAATTGTTGCGGATTTACTATGGGAATCCGCTGTTTGTGAATTCGACAGTCAACTTAGTGAATAACCTCCTTAATGGGTATTGAGTAAAGATGTCAAAAATCCTTTTCTGCATTTGCACATAAAGTAGAATTTGTCAGTAAGGGTTAAGGGGATATGTATATTAGGTCAGTATATACTGTTCAGCCTTTTTGATTGGTTTTACCATCTTTTTGTCCATTTTTTTTGCTGAGTTCAGCTGTTTCTATTGCTGTAGGATCGACATTTTTATTATTATTAACATCAAATTTGTGATCAGTAACACTGTACATTTATCAACACATTATTTTACATTTTTAACCACTTTGCACCCTAAAAATTTTGTCAGATTGTTATTAGTACGAATATCAAATTTCCAACTGAGAAGAGAAATTCAGCCATTTTATATATCACGCACATGGAATGGCAGGTGGCAAAAACTTTTCGGTTGTTTAGGTAAGGAAGGATAAGTATCAGAGATAGTGAGGTTACTGTAGTAGGTTAGTGGAGGTGGGAGTATTAGTAGTGTTAGTGGTGGGGGTAGGTTATAGAAGTTGTGAGCTCAGTGGAAAGAACAAAGTAAGAGGCACTGGGAGGCAAAGCTACCAATAAGGGGGGTACACTTCCTCTGTTGTAGAGGGCCCAGCCCGCTCACCAACCCAAGAGGGCCAAGAAACCCAGTGACATGTGGATTTCTAAGTTCTGATTGATGCAAGTGATGTCCTGATATCACTTAGAAATGTATGTACCTGGGTTTCTTAAATGTGCACTCTCTTGTTGGGAGCCAATATTTCAAATTGTAGGGGTCATTTGTTTTCTGGTGATGGCCATGCTGAGAGAGATTGTGAAGTTATGTGCACATGAATGAGATATCAATAGTGGGAACACTGGGGATGACAAGGAGGGGACATTAGTAGAGATAATGACAGGCACAGAGAGATGGACAATGATAGGAACAGTGTTGTGCGCAGGAATTGGGACAGTGGAAGGCACAGTGGTAGTGACAGTGGTAGGCACAGGCTTAGTTTGAATAGGAGGTATAGAGTCATGCTGTTGACAGATAGGAAGAAAGAAAAGAATAGGCACAGAAATAGGGATAATACAGCAATCAGGGGAGGAGGAGAAGGTATAGAAAGAGGAGGAGTGTCAGCAAAAGGAGGGATACATAGATAAGGAAAGTGAGACTGAATCAAAGTTGTGAGGAGGTTTGGCCACAACTCACCAATCTTTTAGAGGTTCCCCAAGTAGGGATGTCAGAGAAGATTGCAGGGGGACTCCTAAGACGATTGGTGGACTGCACCAAAGAGTAAAATTGTGGTCGTCAGTGAGGAAAACTCTATGGGATGATGGTCCAAATACTACGTATTATCAACATAGATATCTCTGGATGAAAATAATTTGTTTAGTAAGCTCAGCCATGTCCTACCCATGCTTCTTGTAGCAGTGTGGTTAACAGCTGGGTGACATCAATTGCCATGTCAAAAAGGAGCAATCCGACCTTCAACTTCATGCCACAAGCACCGAAGGATGTTCTTGATACTCACTCATACTATAAGACTACAAAGTGTAAAAATCTTGCTTTGAGTTCAGATGTGCTCTGAAGCTTCAGTGGAGAGCTAGGCAACTCGGATGCCTGTGTAATTATATTCATAAGCATTTAAACAGTGACCTGTCAAAGATTAATTCAGGCTTAATATAGTGATGACAATTCACTTTTATATATTTTACTTTGTCTTAAGCATATCTCTTTAACACTGACAAGGGGTGCAGTTAGTTATGTTGCCTTTGTATTGTAATTTATCTCAGAGAAGAAAACATATATTCATTATCCTTTACAATGTCTATTTAGATTAGTCACATACAAACCTAATGGATCCGACTGCATTATATTACATATTTTGAACACACACACGATTTCACACTGTGAGAGACATACGGATCTTACCTTCTATTTTAGTCTCAATCCACAGCACACACTTCATACAAACACATATACTACAAGTCTTATTGACAGAAAACTGCAATTGATGGGAGAAGTAATTTCAGCATTGGATAACCCAAGAGTTGTTATGGGAAATAACTGGTTCCTATTCATTATTTAGTTCTTATTTGAGGCAGAACTACTGTAAAGTGATTTTGGGACACCAGGAGTAGCAAGAGGAACATTGCAGGTTATAGTGGAAGATTAATGTGTTTTTTTCTCTGGTAATCATTGAAACAATATATCAAAAGTACTTGGTAAATGGCTACAGACAGAAGTAAATTGAATGCATATACTGTATGAATAGAGATAACGCAAGATAAAGAGACATTGCAAAGACTGGTGCTGAGCCTTTATGGTCAACCAATGCAGGGATAAATAAAGTCATATAATTAAAAAAAAAAAAAATATACAGTTACTTTCACTATTTAAAAGAGCATATGTTTCCTTCACTGTTTGCGCACAGCGAACTTACCAAGCTGATCTGTAGAAAACAAGGGTTTGTTTATGGACTCATATTGTATTTCCTGAGGCGGGACTGATGCTTAGTGAGGTGGGACTGATGCTTAGTGAGGCGGGACTGATGCTTAGTGAGGCGGGACTGATGCTAA
>WMED01001878.1:13154-25874 GCA_019650415.1 Pipa parva
GCTTAGTGAGGCGGGACTGATGCTTAGTGAGGCGGGACTGATGCTTAGTGAGGTGGGACTGATGCTTAGTGAGGCGGGACTGATAATTTAAAAAATATAAATTGTTTTAAGGCACAATAAAGTACATACTTTTCTGGCCCTAATTTAGCACCTTGCTACCAGATCTGTGAATATAGCTGCAAAAGTACATGGCGGCCAAAGGCCAGACTATTCTTTGAAAGTTAACCATACTACCCCTTAGAAATAACGACACTCACAATGGTGTTTGGTAGAAATGATCGGCCATAGCTTTATTGTACGTTTGTAATAGCAAATGATGCCAGCAATTGCCAAATAACAACTGGCACAAGAAAAAAATACTATTATAAACAGGAGTTCTCTGATTGTCCATATTCATAACCAAAGCCAGAAGCTACAGGTCTATAAATGGATTAATATTAAATAACAATGATGTCAATGCAAATAAAACCTTATGCTAAAGCTGTGACATGAAGAAACAGGTCATGATACTGGTTGACTAAAACACAAGTAGTTACACTACTGGCTGTGGTCAGACTGCTATTTTCCTTCATTCTGTGTGATTTGGTGCAAAGGCAGATGCGTTGTGCAGCAGTGGCCAGGAGAAACTTTGTATTCATCCAGTGGAACAGGATCCTACTTAATCAGTTATTTAATTGGTTAACATTCTAAGGGATATTTTGTGAATCTGTGGTTTCCAAATAAAAATAACTATAAGACTTCACTCTATGCACAGCTAATTTGTCATCGGTTTGGATGCAAGAAGGTTGCTTGTATAAAGACCAATATAGCATGTGTCATGCATCTAGGTTGATGAGTAATCATCATTACAGCAAGTGGTTTTCATATATGTATTTTAAAAATAATAACATGGGAACTTTTCCTCATCATATCATTCATCTGAAATAGGCCTAAATCCCCTCTGGTACTACAGAACTCACTCTATTAAGATTGTTTTTTCATTGTTTACCTGAATGTTGGGAGGTAAGATTGCATATGCAGTGGAACTATGCAGAACTAGAAACTCCCAGAGTGCCTTGAGTTAGTACCTCTGGATGAAACATGGCTGCCCTGAAACCTCTTCCCAGACTGTTGATGTAAACTGCATATTTGTTGTTAATTTCTATATCTGTAACAGAAAAATACTGGTCAGACCAACTGTGTTACACGTCCTGTAAGAACTTCTGTTTAATTTGGGTTTGTCAGTATCAATTTAGCACCACAGAACGACAGGCATATAAACAAATAAATAAATGCCAAGTAATAGAAAGAGCAGAATGGACATAAGTCACAGGGTAATGTATAAAAGTTTCAGTAATTTAAATGGTTGAATGTGAATGTCAGATGCTGCAAACAATGATGAATATGACTTCATAGTTTCCTATATGGAGAATGATAGGAGGGATGATCAGAATGTAATCAGATTCCTTAAACCAGAGATGTCCTGCCTTGATGTCAATAAACACATATGGAAAAGTAGCAATACTGTATGTATAAGTCAATGAATATCAGAACTCTGATTTTTCCTTGTCCTTTGTCTGCATTCCATTAGCAACATTTCCCAGGCGAAGGGCAGGTGTTATGAGCAACTCAAAGAAAGAGCTCCAGATTGGGTTCATAATAATCTTGAAATGCAGCCACAGTAAGTGCACAGGATGCTTGGAGTGTATAATTATATACCGAAAGAAAAGAGCTTAATGGGGTTGAGATTTTCTCAAATGCAGTGTTAAAAGTGACACCATAGTAGTAAAGGTCTGTCAATTAAAATTTCAATCAGACAGCCATTGAGAACAGTGAAACAGTTTATTTTCTTATAGGATGAGTTCTGTGCTTATTCATTATCTCAAGTTTTTTTTTTTTTTGCACTAGAACTAGAGACAGCTGTAGTTACATGTAGTTATATATAGTTATATGATGTATATCATTGTTTATTTCAAAACATACTAAAAAATGATACACCAAAATAACTATGGGGGTTTTATCATCAGTCCAAACAGCCATGTGAAGATGTGAATTTACATCTATTCACCACTTTGCTTATTCATCATGCATTATTTCTTGCAGTGTAGCCAATACCTGACCAATTTAACTGCTTATGAGAGACCCAAAGTTACACACCTCTTTTCACCATTTGGAGTGTGCATGCGATAAACATGTATCAAGTGTCACAGTGTGTAGAAGTGATGAATTCACAAAGGCAAATTGTCCAGAAATTGTCAATTTGACTGGTGAAGCTGGGGGGTAATGGCAGGGATACAGTTTGGCACAAAACGACTGTACACACAAACGACAAAGGGTTTTATTGGCTAAAGTGAGAATTCGACTGTCAAATTTTCAAAAAGCGGATTCCCACAGCAAATCCGCAACCGCGACAATTTTAAGGTTGTGACAGTAGCAGTCTGTTATGGCTGTCTTTAGCTGGCAAATTCACACCTTTATGCAACAATTTGGGCTTTAGCCAATACCCCCCTAAGAAAATAGAATAACAAAGTCACAACACAAACTAGGAATTGTATTGCATAGAAAGAGATGTAAAAATCTTTAATATGGCTAAAATAGTGGGGACCAAAATGTGATGTGGCAATGACTTTCCTTATAATCAGTCTGCCTATTAGTAGTATTTTGACATTAATCTAAGAAAGATACAGTTATATTGATCTCTCTTCACTAGGGTAAATCTGCATCACTACACATCACTATGCATCCCGCTACTCCCATGTCAAATAGCGCTCAATGCTGGTCGCTTCTTCACTACGAGAATCCACTGTTAAGGAAATAGGAGTAGCAAATTTGCATCTGTTGGAGTGTAGTGACACACTTTGATAAATAAAAAATATATGTTGTCTATAGAATCAATATTAAATTTAAAAATTGGTTAGTTTTTGAGCCATTCTTCCAATAAAAGCAAACAATTGTATTATATTTAATTCAATAATTCTGGCATTCCACCTATAAGCTGTATTATGATGGACAAGGTAGCATTTTTTTTTTAAGCTGGTTAAAACTATTAAAGTTTTGTAAAAAAGCAAAGATGAAGTAGAGCAAAAAGTCAGAATGGATGAAGGAGATGGATAAGTAAAATTTAGACTGTATTTCTAATCAGTTCAACAAAGAAAATAACCTTTAGTTGTGCTCACAAAATATTACCTATGGGTATAATATTCAGCCTTAACCTGGTTTTAAAGAGCTTAGAAAAAGCATGAGTCAACACAACAAAACCTTCCATGATACAAAGTCAGCTACAGATCCTACATAGAATATCAGTATTTATGGCAGTATTAGAAAAGCACCCATAAATTTTACT
This sequence comes from Pipa parva, assembly GCA_019650415.1. Classification (NCBI taxonomy): domain Eukaryota; kingdom Metazoa; phylum Chordata; class Amphibia; order Anura; family Pipidae; genus Pipa; species Pipa parva. The sequence goes on from WMED01001878.1 coordinate 16,477, forward strand.
AGCTCAGGATAAAATCCTTTTCTTAAAAAAGATGGTTGGTAGAGCCTTTCCAATAAATTGCAGATTAAAAAACACGATGAAATGAGATGAGAACAAGCTCTTCATGTGTGAGGGTATTTAAACTACAAACTGTAAATGCAATATAGACACATAAATGAGGATGATCTAATTGCATGTTAACAGAACAAGAACCTTTCTTTTATAATGAGCAATTTAACACTGATTTCTGTCTGGGCCATTCTAATGGGAATATTATACAGTAAATATTTTATCCCAACTATAAGAAAAAGATGTGTAAATTCTTAGGTTTATATACCGCCACCTTTTGAAAAATCACATCTTGTCAAACAAAATGGATGATAGCTTTTTGTAAAAAGTGCACACATAAGGCACTTCAAAGTATTTAAAGGAACCTACGCTACACAACATAATATCTAAGGATATTGCACATATTTCTTGAATCCAGAGATAATCTGTATCCTAGTGACTGCTGCAACTTCCTCAGCTTTGAACAGTTTTTTTTTTTTTTGCAGCTGAATGACAAGTGCACCGACTCCTCTTATTTTATATTGATTTCTACCTTCTACTTTAGTTTTTAATAACATTCAAAGCTGGTTTCATAAATGTGATCCAAGCTTCTCCTGCATATCTTTATATCCAGGCAATACGTGACCCTACAATGTATGCATAAAGTGCCTCCCAGATGCATCAAATCCTCTGTATATAGAAATGTGCTACCTGTGCTCATCAGTAAATATCTCCATATTACTTAACAGCAATTTATTGGTACTGAGGTCCATTAGCATCTACAGGCCAAGCAGGGTTGTGTTCAGCATTTTTATGTGTGTACAGTGCACAAAGCTCACCTTCAGTTCAACAGGACAACAGGTGTGCCAGATGATGATGTTAAAGGAGAACTACAATTTATTAAGACTAGGGGTGACTCTTAAGTGGGGAGGGAGAAAATACTTAGCAATAGGGTTTATTGGCTTATCTGTCTTATACCACAGCACTGCAATCCTCTTTACTCCCTGCTTCCTGTTGAGTTTTTGGCAAGTATGAAATCAGATTTCTAATGTAAATCTGCTTTTGCACTTGCTCAAATTGCCAGGAATACAACAGGAAGCAGGAAGTGAAGAAGATCGCAGAGCTGCTAGGTACGACAGTTTGCCATTCCAATAAACTGTCTTTCCCCTTCCCCACTTAACAATCACCCCTAGGCGAAATTTATTAAAGTCGGTAATTACCGATATCGATGGCTTTTACTGATATCGTGATATAGATAGCATCGATATCGCGATATCGGAATTCCTACAGATATCGCTAAAGCGAATTTCAGCCGCGCCATTGATTTCAATGGCAGAACGGCCAAAATATCGCTATCACGATAGCGATATTGGTAAATACCGCTATCGTGATATTGATATCATGATAAAACCTCTATCGCAATATCGATGCTATCGATATCATGATAGCGGTAATTACCGACTTTAATAAATTTCGCCCCAATCTTAAAACGCTTTAGTTCCCATTTAAGCCTGCTCTAACTCATACTACTAATGTATACATGCAATAATGTTTTCTCTAGTTTTTAAAATTGTATGCAAAATATATATATATTTAATCACAGCATATTTGTCTCCTTCTAAAGAAAGTCAGAATTATAAAAAGTTCTATTATTTGGTGTCCATTGAGTGACTATTCTTTACTTTTGGCTACTCATACATATTTTCCTGCAGTGCAATTATTTTAATTTGTTGTATTAAATTGCTTCATTAAAAGTGCCATTTTCATCAGCCATTCATTCTGATTTCATAGCATGAAATCTGTAAGCTCCTGATTGCAATTGATTGGCAGAATAGATGTACTTTAAATTACCTTCTGAATGAAAGTTAGAAAATCTAAATTTCATTTTTATTAAATAAAAGACAGTATATGCACTTACTTGCAAAATTCAGAATGACAGACATTTTATTAAAGAAATCTGGATGATTTAACCTATTTTATTTAGAAACATTATTAATTATATTATCATTTTATTAGTAACAGCCTATAATTTTATCATATAAATTCTAATCAGTATTTAACAGCTAAAATGTAGTTTCTAATAGGTTGATAAATCTTACATTGGTGGTCTTAGTGTTCCTGCCATAGCTTTTCTCACTGAGATGGAATTTAAAATTGAGAAGCTCTTCTTATATTAGACATTTCATCTTCTGCAAAAACTTAGCTGTTTTTTATAGTCTGAACCAGCCACACATACCTCAGTTAAGACTACTCCACAAACCCAGGAACACAAGAAATATAAGGAGTGTGCACACTACACAGTATAATATGTTGAGAAAAGGTGCTGCGCTAAAGGACCAAAATTGTAATGGAACTATACAGGGTCCTTAAAGAAAAGCACGCATACTGCCAGTTGAACTAAACAGGGCTAAGGCCCTTATTCACCAATGTGCGAAGTGAGCCGTGATGTGTTCGACTCACTTCGCACATTGTGTTATGCGCATGCTGATGTCCTGTGCGCGGACATCAGCATGCGCATAATACAATGTGCGCAGTGAGTCGAACACATCGCGGCTCACTTCGCACATTGGTGAATAAGGGCCTAAATCTTTAGGGGATTATTCACTAAAGTCTGAATTTTTGAGTATTGGTATGAATTCGCTAGATAAAGACAGTCGCAATAGGCTGCTACTGTCACAGTCACATCTTTATAATGAGAATATTGTCACAGTTGCGAGCTTATTATGGGAAAATTTTCGCAATTTTAACCTTAAAAAATTGTCATGACTTTACAATGGGGAAATTGTAGGGGATTTAATATGGGAAACCTCTGTTTGCGAATTCAACAGTCGAATTCGCACCTTAGTGAATAACTTCCTTAAGGTATACAAAAGTGTCATACAACAAAAAATAAATATAAAAACAATTAAAAAGGAGCTAATTTCACCCTAGAGAGCACTGCCACCCATCCTTGTGTACAGAACCACTGTAAAACTGTAATAATACATCAGCTAGATCATAAATCCACAAAACCATCAAATACCTGAAAAAAAAAAACAGGAAACAGTGATGCAGTCAATGTCTGAAACAAAACAGAAAAGTAGAGGTATACAAGCAGTAAGATGGATGAAGCAGTGGAGGACTAACAAAGAACGCGTTTCGCTCCTACACAATCAAAGCTTCTTCCTGCTTTAGGGTCCACAGGTAGATACTGATACTCCACAGACCCAGACATTTGTCAAGTGAGATAACAATAGTTAGGTTCATTTAGCCAAAGAAGTGATAAGAAGCATGATGGTGCAACTTATAAGCATAACTGAAAAAGTGACTGCTTAACTGCTTAAAAAGAGAGCTAGAACAGGCTGTGATAATCTTTAGATATGGATCTGCTTTCTAATTTCAACTTAGATTCTAGATGATTAATCCAAAGACCTTGAAGAACTTAGAGGAAAGGCCTAGAAGAAATAACCAGAGAGTTCACAGAATTTCAGAGTCATCTCAATCAAATGTTCATTTCAGTCTGGCTATTAATTAAATACATCTGGTATTCCATGAACCCATGGAATTTATTCACCAAAAGACTATAAAACAAATCAGCAAAGATCTGTTATAACATGTTGCTTGGACTTTAATGACAAAAATAATTGTAGTACAAGCCTTTAAAAAATAAATGGTTAGAACTAGATGGAAATTGGTTAATCCTTTAAAAAGGACTATTCACATAAAATGTCAAGGAGAAGAAAAGATTTGCTCAAGCTTATTAAATTGTTTTTCAAGGGTAAGACAAATTTGCTCTGGAATAACTGGCAGTACTTCAACAGCAAGTGACAGCAAACTTTCTAAAGGTGTTAGTTTTGTCCCTAGAAAATCTCATATTCTTGTGTTATTAAGTGATAATAAAAAAAAACTGGTTGATTGCAAAAGGGAACTATAAATTTGGAGCCAGTAGGTGTAAATGCTGAAAACATGAGGATTTCTGATTCATTTCAATCAGCAGCCACAGAAAAGAAACACAGTATAGAGATATACTGTATATTAACTGCAATACTTGTTTTATTACTTGATAACTCCGGTACACTTGGGATGTGCAGTATGTTGGTCATATTACCAGGCAAGGGTGAGGTAGCGTCTAAAGGTTACTGAAATAACAGAAATGGAGTGAAACACTTTTTATTAGTCTATACAGGGGTAGGCACACCACGGCTATGGAGCCACATGTGGCTCTTCTGCCTCCTTGTTGTGGCTCCCTCCTGCCTTGATTGACAAATTAAAGAAAAAGAATAAAGGTTATTAATCAATGTAATTTTGATTTATTTATTATTTTATTTTCTTCTGTTGTTTGTATTCTGATGTTATAACAGGTAAAATTACAACAACAAAAAAAGATGAAATCTTTTAAAACTTTCTAAGCTGTTATGTATTGCAGCTCCAGACTACTTTTTTAAGTGGAAGAGGAGGCAAAATGGCTCTTTTCCTAGTAAAGTTTGCCGACCCCTGGTCTAGTATAGTATCCGTTGGGTTTCAGAGGACCGAAAAGGTCACTTCCCATTCAATACGAGATGACAGATATGCAGTTTTCAATAAGATAGTGGTACTTTGGATGTTTTTTTTACACGTGGTTTTAATGTTGAATGGGATGTTAGTCTGTATGTAGCATGATGCAATACTTCATCGGTTTATTTAGAATTGATGTATATGGGTATTTTTAATTTATTACTGTTTTATTGTGTCTCGGAGTAAATGTTGTTTTTTTTTTATTATAGCATTTTATAATATTGTAGCAATTACAATTCATGAAACTATTCTCTGTATGTTCTCTGGCACGATCTCATTGTTATGAGCCGTTATTAGTGTACCTATTGTCAGGTCAGAAGCATCAATGATTAAGTGACCTTTAGCACAAAACACGTTGGACTGGAGGAAGGTTTTCTCTCTATCCCTCCTCATTCCCCCTTTCAGTGCTGCTTCATTTAAAATTAGAAAATATTTGTCATAATCATTTTTAAGGGGAAAGGGTGTTACAAATCAAACTCAGAATAAGTAGAACTGCATCGGAAGAGAACAACACACTAGCAAATGATATTTCATCAAGAAAAGTATTTCAGCGACCTCAAACTAAATTACCATAAACATGAATTATAATCTTTTCACACAGTCTGGAAAACTATGTCATGACAAGTGAGCTGAGAAACTGCTTGCAACTGATGGAAATACACAAAAACACATGAACTGTGGATATTAGCAAAATAAAATGACTTCAGATCAATAGAATAAATGTAGCAGGGATGATCTTGTTTGATTGAAGTTGACATTTAAATATGAGGTGAGGTATCTCAATCTGCTGACAGCATTGTCTCTGTAACACTCCATGAAGATTAGTAACACAATTTCAATCCTTGTATGCCCTTATGTACATATGTAGAATTGACAAAATATCTATCTATCTCTATCTATTTACTGCTTTAACTTAAAAAAATTATTTGATCAATTGCATTAGAATGCTGCAAAGTTAATCCTATCACAAAGTGTTAACTGATAAAGTCGGGTGAGGCGTATCTATACATTACGACAGAGACATTTTTGAACATTGATGCACTCTATGGGGTAGAACCAGCACTGTGCCCCTCCCTTCCCCTGCACTGCTGTCCCTTTCCTGCACTGCCTGACCAATTAAAGAGAAGGTTACCTGTATGGCTTAGATTAGTATGACAATTATTTAAAAAAAGCACAGGTAAAAATAAATGTTATCTTTAAAGTTGAATTCATGAAATGTATTGTAGTCTGTCTGGTTTTATCGTTACTGATAGCAGCCATGCTATTCTCAACCAGTTCCGTTGTTTTCTATGCTGCTTAAGATAATACATATTTAGGGCGAAATTTATTAAATTAGTTATTTTTACCGATCAATCGAAATTCTGATTGATTACGATCGATCGAAATTTGCATTCGGGTGATCGGAATTCCAATCGGGTAATCGGAATTTAATTTCAGGCGATCGTTTTGCCTTTGATAAATTTCAACTATGTTGCCAAAAGCTCAATTTTAAAAGCTAAATAACTAAATATAATTAAGAATATTTGAATGCACAGGTTTAATGTAAAGTTATAGTCAAATTTGTACCAGTTTCCTATTTTTGGTGTTACAGTACTTTTAATCAAACTTACTTGATCAGGTAACTGGAAATGCTGAAGGAATGTCTTAAATGGGCTTAATCAGTTAGTGACTAAAGCTTTTCCTTTCTCTCGCACTTCGTTTTATAGTTAGAAGATTAATGTTATGTGTGTTAGAGTGAGCTAAATAAAAAAAAAAATCAGAACCTAATAACTGAGGCTATAGGAACGGACAAGTGTCAGTGTCAAAAAACAGCAGCTAGGGATATGATACTGAAGCCAATTGCGAAATTAACAACACCTTTTCAGAGTGAGTTTGTGCTGAGATTCAGTATTGAAGAAAAGTTCAGATGTAATAGAAACAATTTCCTATTAGGTCTCTAGCCTCTACTATACATTATAACCAGCAGTTTACCTTTTACTAAGAATGGTCTAGATCCATTGGGCTCATATTATTATTTTTACAATATCATCTTATTTATAAAATGCAAGTATCATATAGCTATTGTTTATGAGAACCACAGGTGTTCTGCAGGGAGAGGATAGGCAGGAGCATATAAAGTACTAGTTGAGTATTTCTGAGTGGAGGGAGTTTTTACTAATTATGGTAAAAAAATACATAATTCAAAATGTTTTATCTGCTGTTTGGGACTTCTTCATATACCGTAGATTATAAAATTGCTTTCTAGGAGGGGCCCACATCTAAATTCTGCAAAGGGGTTTTAGGGTCCTAGTTACACTCTATAATAGGGCGAAATTTATTAAACTCGGAAAAGCCGTTTGCGCTTTTCCAAGTTTAATAACTCAGGAGAATGCTTTGAAGCTTCTCCCAGTAAATATCGCGAGATTTGCCTCGTACGATACTGTCTGTGACAAACTTTTTTTATTGAATATATCCATGGAAAAGTAGCTAGCTATATTATATGGATACTCTTTCCATGGATATATTTAATTTAAAAACGGCTTTTCCGAATGTAATAAATTTCTTTATTATGGAGGCATTGTTTTTAGAACTGCTACAAGTTAAACATCAAATGAACATTTGCCAACAACTGTGCAACAATATTATGTTTTTCAATAAGGTCCCATTAACAACCTATATTGTGTTGGTAAAGCCAGTGACTTTGTGGTCAGGTTTAAATTTAAAGTGACTAAGGGGGTTATTGTCTACAATGTTAAATTTGTGGCTGCGACAATACAACCCTAGTTTTGACTTTGGTTTCCACAATCCTTAGAGATTATCTTACATAATGGACAGGACACATCAGATTAATACACCCAATGGAATGGTGGACATAAAACACAATATGGAGGCCACAGATTCTTGAACTTAAAAGACAGAATAAATCACAAGATATATACAGTACATTTTAGATTTATTTCTAACTTTTTTACAGTGTTCCATTAAGGGTGAACAATGGTATTATTCATTGAACAGAATACAGAGTAAAATTTTTAAAGCACAATTTAATTTCTGGCTTCCAAGGAGGCATATGTTGACTGTTCAGTGTTGGGATGTATTTAATTGTGAAGTTCCAAACTATAAACAAAAGTGTCTCTTTGGTAGAATTGATAAACTAAGCAAACACATCTTTTTGCAGTTAGATTAACCTAAGAGGGAGCTTTTGTGCGCAGTGTAATTATTTTCTGCTTTCTTAACAGACATAAAAACAGGTTTGGAATACAGAACACTTTTAAATTGTTATATGGAACCTAGACAATAATTTCCAAAGTAGCCTTAATGATTGCTAATGGACAAGCTAAAGTAAATGAAAGAACAAAAGTCAGTCATTTAAAATTAGATAATGAAAAAAGAACAAATTGGGTAATAGTTCCCTCTGTTGATGCATTACTAATTATACTGTTGGGGAAACTTTATACAATTCATCAAGTAAGTGAACAACTTTTGCTATAAGGTAAGCACTCTAGTGCTCTGGTTCCAGTAGTCCTTTGTTAAGTGTCATCTATCTTGTGATGACTGTGATTTTTAGTTGGGTTCACTTGGTCCAATTCATGATGGGTTTTGAAAAAGAAAGAAAAATTGTTATAATAATTGATGAAGAAAATGAAAATGGTAGAGCCTAGTCTACCGAAAGAAACCTGCCCCGCCTCTCTACTGCCACTACGGCCCATACGGTACCCACTCCAAATGTGGGAGATCTTTATGCCTCACCCTGTAGTAATAACAATAAAGTTGGACATTGATCAAATGTCTAGATATAGATACAAAAACAGAGAGCTCCCCAATGATATGCCCATATTACCTTATGGTGCTATGTCATCAAGCATGGTATTTAATAGCAGCTGTTCACTGGCTGAAGTTCCACAAGACTAATCCATTCCACCAGAGGCATTGGAAATCAGAGGTGATGGTATTACTCTTACAGCATGATTGTATAGCGCGTATCCCTCATTAGTAGGGATGAATTACAAAATACGTAAGTTTCCCTCTGTATATTATTTTGAATTTTACATTTTTGTGTAATATTTTGAAGGTACAATATAACAACGTTGTGACTGTGAATAATTACACAGTTGTCCCATTTCTAGGACATATATATCACTAGCATAGTCACTTGTAATTTAGCAGTGACAATGCTGTACTGTCTTTAAAAATAATACAAAGACTTTTTTTTTTGCTGTGTTTTAGTCAGATTTTCTATTAGCAACAATGTCCAAAAATACTACTTCTGAGGCACCCATTTACTATATGGACATGAAGAAGTTAAATTTTAATTACATGTATCTGTGCAGTTTTTTTCTCTATTAGGGAGAGGTAGCAGGAAGTCATCATAATCTGCTATTAACATGTTTAAGAAAAATGTCTCATCACACCGTGAAATGACTTATAAACTAGAGAAACATTATTTTGTTCCTCAAGTTACATTAATATATCAAGATTGCTTTAATGACACCAAAGGACAAGAAAATTAAAGTGAGAAATTGCTTGCGCTTCACTGAAAAGGGTGTCTCGCTGTGCTCAGAAGTGAAAATGCTGTATTTAGATTTATTTATTTGTCACTGGATAAGTACAAATATACGAATCAGTGAAATTACAAGTGCGTCATAAGAAGATAACGGCGAACCACAGCGACAGATAGCAATAGACAGTGAATTAACAAGCATGGATCAATAAATGAAACATTTGACATAGCATTTGAACCAGGATGACAATGATAAATAATTGATTTAAATAAATGAATTAATAAATATAGAATAAACACTCTACCAGATATATCATAAATAGTTATAAATTAAGTCAGTTTAAATAAAGTATGTTAA
>WMED01001879.1:8112-25871 GCA_019650415.1 Pipa parva
ATATATATATATATATATATATAAAGTAAATGCACATTTGGTGTAATTCAACTTACTTTGTGAGGTCACAACACATTTAAAATCATGAAGGTTGGTCTGCTGCACACCCTCTCCATCAACAACACAGCTTTTGTCATCAGTTGTTAAATGGCTTTGTGGATTGCACTCTGTATGTACATGGGCAGGGAATTTGTTCAGGAAGGATGTGAAACCTATCAATTTGATGTTATAGCACAAGAAATTTAATGGATTTGGAAGAGGTATATCCCCGTGTGAACAATTTTGCTTTATAAAAAATAGCTGAAAATTGACAAATGGCTTCAGCCTCTAAGAATTCACGTTGAAGGTGTAGGGAATCAGGGAATTTGAGGAGAGAGATTCATTCATTAACTATTTCACTATGAACTTTGTAATTTAATTGAAAACTTTTAAATTTCAAGTTTCCATTTAAACTTTTAAATTGAAATTCATGATGAAACTGAGACACACAAGGTTCATATTCAATATATAACTGCTTTCACCTGTTATAACTAAATCTGACTAGATTCTAACCTGTTTTGGATCATCAGTGTTGCATTTACTCACATTAATATGAATCCAAATCACTCATCTTTACTAACAGCAGCAGTTATAGTAGAAATTAACAAGTTGCTCACTCTGCTACCCCATTTGGGGGCATTTGATTGATGTATAAGTTTATTTAAAACATTAGCACTTTCTATAATTCCATGCTTGGCTGCATGAAGAACACATACTTGTGGCTTTTTATTTATTTAATAAAATAATCACTATAAATCAATTCAAATCTTTTCTAACTACATTCAATTGGCTTCAGAGACAATAAAATGATATAACCTAAATAATGTGTGGGAATATGCTCTATTTCACTAGACACCCACACACTATAAACACAAACGATATCAGTCAGAAATCACTTGGTTTAAGAAAAAAGTTTAATGTACATAAATAAGCACCTTTTTTTTTTTTTTTTTAATCAGTTTGTATTTAATTCTTGCGTGGAGAGAGTCAATCAAAACAAAACAGAAAAAAAAATTGCATGAGTACTTACCATATAGAGCATGTCTATCAGTATCATTAGGCCAATATATCCAAAACAAAAAACAGCAATAGCAGAATACATTAGTAGTCTGTCTAAGTAAACCTATGCACAGTGCAGCAACTACATAGTGCTGTGCCATATTTTACTTTTTATTTCCAAAGCCATTTTTTTTCTTTACGTGACATGTCTTACAAATAAACAGTGGTATGAAAAGGTTTCATGAGGCAGGGGTGTAATTGTGTGGAAGAGCAGATGCTTCAGTCAACACATTATATAGAACATATAAGCTATGAACAATAAGATCCAGACTATGCCCTGTTTACATTTGCCCAAGTCCAAAAAAAAAAAAGTTATTGGAACTAGTGCTTTATTTTCTAGATGTTATTAACTCCACAGGAATGCACATAATATATTAAAAATACTCTTTTCCTTCTCATTATGATAGGTCACCCCATTTACAACCTGCCTTTTCATGTATAATTTCAGGAAAAATTAGCATTTATTTGGGTCCTTTAATACAGGAGCCACAAACTACTCCCATAAGCCTTTTCTGATGAAATGTATGTAAGAAAAAGCAGTAGAAGTTTTGAAAAAAAAATTCACATTTATTACTGTCAAACAGTTGTTAAACTTTACATTGTATATTAGTGATGGGCTCTTATTAACAGCTGAGGTTTAACAAAAGGAATGAAAAAGAAAAAAAAAAAAGATTTTTTTTCACTGAAAATATACAGAAATTTAACTATAAAATAAATTAAATTAATCGCTAAGCAAGGTTTGTAGAGATCATTGAAGAATAATATTCTGAGCTGATTTCTACAAAACAAAATAAGGGAAATTATATATATATACATATATATATATATATATATATATATATATATATATATATATATATATATATATATATATATATACACATACACATACACGCACACACAGTTGAAACCAGAAGTTTACACCCACTATATAAACAGACACATATGCCTGTTTTTCTCACTATCTGACATGAAATCAGAATAAACCTTATCTGGTTTAGGTCAGTTAGGATTACCAAAATTATTTATATTTGCCAAATGCCAGAATAATGAGAGGGAGAGAATTTGTTTAAGGCATTTTTAATACTTTCTGAAAAATGTACATACATTTCATTAGTATTTGGTAACATTGCCCTTAAACTGTATGAGTTGGGTCAAACAGTTTGGATATCCTTCCACAAGCTTCTCACAATAGCTGGTAGGAGTTTTGGCCCATTCCTCCTTACAGAACTGGTGTAACTGAGCCATGTTTGTAGGTCGCCTTGCTTGCACCTGCCTTTTCAGCTTTGCCCATAAATTTTCAATAGGAATGAGATTAGGGCTTTGCGATGACCACTCCAAAACATTGACTTGGTTATCCTTAAGCCATTTTGTAACCATTTTGGCAGTAAGCTTTGGGTAATTGTCCATTTGGAAAGCCCATTTCTGCCTAAGCTTTAACTTCCTGGCTGATGTCTTGAGATGTTGCTTCAGTATTGCCACATAATTTTCTTATCTCATGATGCAATCTATTTTATGAAGTGCACCAGTCCCTCCTGCAGCAAAACAACACTACAAAATAATGCTGCAATCCCATGCTTCACATTTGGGATGGTGTTCTTAGGCTGACAAGCTTCTCCCTTTTTCCTCCAAACGTAGCAGTTCAAATTTAGATTTGACAGACCACAGGACGTCTCCAAAAGATGTAGGTCTTTGTTTTTGTGTGCATTAGCAAACATTAATCTGGCTTTTATATGTTTCTTTTGGAATGATGGCTTCTTCCTAGCAGAGTGGCCTTTCAGCCAATGTTGATACAATACTCGTTTCACTGTGGATGACACAATCTTACCAGCTTAAACAATAATCTTCACAAAGTCTTTTGCTTTTGATCTTGGGTTGCTATACAAATGTCAGACCAAAGCACGTTCATCTCTGAAACACAGAACTCGTCTCCTTCCTGAGCAGTGTGATGGTTGGACATTCCCATCTTGTTTGTAATTGCGTATAATTGTTTGTACAGATGAACGAGGTACCTTCAGGTATTTGGAATTTGCACCCAAGGATAATCCAAACTTGTGCAAGTCCACAATTCTTTTCCTGATATATTGTCTGATTTCCTTAGACTTTCCCGTGATGTTATACACAGAAGCAGTGTGTTTCTGGTGTGCATTAAAACACATCCACAGGTTTGTCTCTAATTAACTCAGATGTTGCCAATAAACCTATCAGAAGCTTCCAAAGACATGACATCATCATATGAGCTGTTCCAAATCTTTTAAAGGCATAATAGTCCTAGAGTATGTAAACTTTTGACATTGCAGAAAGTATTAAAATTGCCATAAAGATTCTCTCTCATTATTCCGGCATTTGGCAAATATAAATAATTTTGGTAATCCTAATTGACCTAAAACAGGTAAGGTTTATTCTGATTTCATGTCAGATAGTGAGAAAAACAGGCATATCTGTCTGTTTATATAGTGTATGTAAACTTCTGGTTTCAACTGTGTATATATATATATATATATATATATATTTTTTTTTTTTTTTTTTTTTGGTGCCTAGTTGCCAAACCTTCCATTAAAAATGTGTGAACTAAATGGCACAATATTGGCCTCCTTGGTTATTTTCAAATGACAAAAAAAAACATGAAATAATGGTATCAAATATCTGAAAGAAAGTTTATAGTCTGATCACATTTTTAGTGTAATTTATGCAGTAATGAATAAAATTTGCCTTGGTTAATAACTAGCATGAACAAGCGTGAAAGAAAAAGCATTGTGCAATCAAGATCCTCCACAATATTTTCTCTGAACTCTTAAAATTATTTAATCAACAATTATATTTTAGTTGGACACAAATGTATTTCACCCTAGCAATAGAACAAAATATAATTTATTTAGCCATTTTCATGATAACAGTTCATTGTACATTTGAGAAAACATATGAAATAAGGCCTGTGGCTTGATTGCTAGTGGTTAGACATATTTTCAGTCTTTGCCTTAATGGAAACGATCTGCAGTGAACTGCAAACGCTTAAGCAGGAAGAAAAAAGATCCTGCACCCAAGACTTGTCAGAAACAGTAAGGTACAGTAAATCAATCCCACAGGATTTAGGAGCTTGCATCTTGTATATAATACAATGCAGGCATCACAAAAGGACAGCCATATTTACACATTATGATTTTAACTGCTGCAGTAAAATGGCTGAAAAGTTTGCAGTTCTCCAAGTCATTGTTCAGCAGCAGTAGATATCTTAAATACCATGTTGGTACTTCTTGCTTTGTAACAAATATTTTTTAGTATACTCTGTGTATATACAAAGTTTTTGCCTTATAAAAAAAAAAAAAAAAAATTCACAGAACTGAAAAAAGTCCATTGATCTCCTGCACAATGGCGAACTTTACGTCAAACAAGACTGTCAATCAGAAATTAAATGGCCTCCGCTGCATCATCATAAGTCTGTAATACCTGCATGAGACCAATTTACTTCTCATAAATCTATATTAAAGACTTGTGACTAGCTGCATTTGTCCTTCCCTGACATCCCCTTCTGGAATGCAGCCTTCTTTATTTATAGGTATAATATATCCATCACTATTGCCTCTGCTTATCTGGTAGTACATCTGTAGATGATGGCCAGCTCCAAGATTTGGCATGCTTTTATAGTAAATGTCCTCATTTTCACTTTTCCTTGAAGGAGACAAATCTTCTTCAATATCGGGACTACTCTCTGGATAAGGAGAGTCCCTTAAGTTAGGCATACTAGTATAAAGAGAGTCTCTGTTTGGGGATTGAAGATTGTCTTCAGCCTCTGCAGTTAACTGGGACACATAGCTGTCTGTTCCTTCGGTCTTCACTTTTTTCTGGGGGTGGTACAGAAGAGAGTGAGTCCTTTGAGGAATAAGAGGTGCCTCTAACTCTTTGTGGTGAAGTGCAAGGCCTGGATTATCTCCATGCATCAAAGATGAAGCATCTGCAACAATTGCATCATCTTCACTACTGCTTCCACCAATTACAGTTTTGACTGGTAATGTCCTCTCTAGGTTATGGATCTTACTGTTGCTTCGAAGGTTGTTGTGCACTAATTCTGAAATGATCATTTTTTCAAATGCAGTATCATTTAGACTTAGTCCACAGTCCACAACTTGCACGCCATCACTGTAGTCCCCATTTCGTAGAGAGTAACTGTTGTTAAAATTACCATTTAGCGGTAGAGTATCCATGGCACTTGAATCCCTGGCATTGTTCAGTGAATGTCCTAGAGAAATTAAAAAAAGAAAAAAAAGGGAAGAAAAAGACAAATAATATTTATAGCATAAGGTGCTAACAATAGATAGCTTAGAAACAATGATTATATTTTTAATGTAGTCTAGGACAAGGTTATATTAAATATAAAAATGTAAATAGTTTTATATGACATTACTAATTAGTAGCACACCTCGTGGGGATGACCAGTAGATTGGAGGATTTTTTTTTATCTTACAAATATTTTTTTCAACAAGAAGTGTGGTTGCTCCATGCACTTGCATATATTATGCAACAGTTGTAATTGAAATATAAACAGTGTGATTTAGAAAGTAGCTAAATAATTTGTCCTAAACAACACTAAATAATAAAAAACTGCTTCAGTACATACAGAGGAATTCAAAGCAGATGTACAACATAAACCACCCAACAGGCAAGCAACTACTTAAACAACATTTCTAATGTTTCCTTTCTGTTTGGTGAAAAAAAAAAAAAAACATGGAAAATGAACAAATACAAAGAAGTTACATGTAACGAGGACAGCCACCTTTCAAACTTGAGGAAAACATGGCTTACAAGCATCATCCAACAACATGGTAAGACAACAGGTGGAATGACTCACTGTGGACAACTCACATCATGTCTGTCTGCTCAGGCTATCTGGCCTAAGAGTAGCTGATATATAAAAGAAAGTAAAATGATTTATTGCAACAAGATGAGTTACTAAGGTTCTCAGCAATGTTTTTAGAGCAAGGGTTCAGCAAATTAGATTACTAGCAAAAACAGCCTTTTTCTAATTATTGTAATATTTTACTAATGTTCTATCTGTCAGCAACTGCCCCAGGCTTTCAAAGGTTAAGGTTTGCCTACAGCCCTGCAGTCTGCATCAGTCACAGTGACAGCACTGAATGTACCCACCTGGGTAATTAAAGAGTTAAGCCCAGGGTTAGAATGGGCTTGAAGGTCAAATGCAGAAATGTCAAGAATTTCTGTAAGCATTGTTCACAGAAATAACACCAAAGAATAAATATTTGATGTAGAATGGGAGGAAATCTCAGTTATGGCATTGTTTGTACTTAAAAGTATATTTAAAAAGTCTAGTTGAAATATGGTTGTCAAGAAAATGGTCATTGTATGAACACATGCTCCTGGGGGTAAATTAAATCATAAGGAAACATTTGTTTACTGAAGAAATCTGAAAAGCCAAAAGATAACTTTTTTTTTCTTGGTTAATTTTTGTTTTTCTTCAGATGAAGATCACTTGACTAACAGAGAGATGTGAGGAAAAATAAAAACAAAAGGAAAAAAGGTGTTATGATGATCTTCAAATGAAACTGACCACTGTGAGGCTGCTGCTTTGTATGCAAGGCTTGAAAAAATATATGACAAAGAGCTGGGCTGCTAGACACAGATTATGCTTAAGGCTGCAGCATATTATGCACATTAAGACTTGTTTCATGAGTGGCTACTGTCATGACATGTTTAAAAACAATATCATCTTTTTAACAATACAGCAAATTAAGTATTAAAATAGTAAGTGCAACTTAAATTTTAGCATGTGCAAAATTCATGACTGAAAAATGGGTGTTGCTACAAAGGCTTTGACATGAACAAAATTAGAAATTTGTTTCCTTTTGGGGGTGTTTTTGCATGTGGAAATCAAATCACATTCTTTTTGCACGTGTGATTATTTATGCCTGATGTGACCACACACTAGATTGGAGTTTACACGAAACTGGTCACATAAAAATGCAAATGACTGCTTTTAATACAGTATATTAGAAATCTCAGGAAGCCATTTCTCTGATATGCTGCAGAGTAAAGCACAAAAAAAAGTGCATTTTATTTTATTTGAAGTGGCAGGTTTTGCTGCCTCTGATCAGGTAATTCACTTTAAGCCTTTCCTTAGCCTGTAGCAAGATTACTGTGGGAATGTAGAAATGATAAGCAAATAAAACATTTCTGCTTGACAGCACTCTTTTAAACAGCAAATTATTTCAGCATTGCAAATATATTACCAACTGAGATTGCAGTCTATCCATTGCTGTTATCCAAATGTAGACAAAAAGTCCAGAATCAATTTGAAATAAATATGACTATGACTTTGAATATAGAAATTGTGAACCACTTGCCCGCTGAGTCTACTTCATGATTGATAGTTATGTTTTAAATGTGCCTGTTAAAAACCATGCTGAAAAAATTTACATTTGATAGGCAAAGTTAAGTTTTACTCCCATACTTGTCTCTCTGTAGGTCGCTAGAGGAAAGCATACGGAAGGGTAAGAAAAACAAGAGAACAGAAAGTAGAAAACTAATGTTAAAATAGGAATTGGGTTAAAACTTACAATTCTAAATTTATATCAGATCATAGAGAGGACAGAAAATATCTGTATACAAGATAAAATCTATGTATAGATTTTTTGTTGTTGTAAAGTACTAGCTTAATTTTAGTTCAGATTTTTCATATTATTACAAAATCCAAGCTCCTGGGTGTGATGCACCCCATGTATTTTATTTTATAAAGACAATATTCCAGCATAAAGCTGCACTATACTATAGTATGAGTTGGTTTTTATGGTAGATATACAAGTGCAGCCCTTTAACTATTGCAATGTGAGCGATCTGCACTTTGCATAGTTTAAGATGTGTTCATTTCATGTGCAAGCTAATGACTTATCAACTGTTCCTTGTATTAGATAGACTTGTACCTCTAAGTGATTAATATCTTGATCATGGGCGCTTGGACCATGTGGTGTCAGTCCTGAAATAGTATATTAAGATTTATGCCACCTGTGTTGAAAACATGGATAATGATATATAAATACTAATGGACTCAAGACAGTACTATAATATAGTGCAGTTTTAAAAGACTGGCGTAGGCAGTGCTGCAGGTCGGTTAATATGCATGTTTATAGTTCTACCTTAAGAAATGTAGTAAGAAAGAATGGCAGTTTAATGAATTAAGTAGTAGCACACCTGGTGAGTTAAACACAGGAGCAGAAGGGGTATTACATACAACTGTTTCAGCGAGCAATGTGTTATAAGGATTGTTAGTGCCGTGGGGTCGAAGAAGAGGGTTTGTTAGTAGGTAATTGCCAGTCATTCCTAAAGCAAAGAGAAAAAGAGACATCAGTTGGAATTTTACTGTGTTAGTCCAATAGAGGGTATATATATATATATATATCTCAAATTGTTGCTTATGAGCATTTTCAACTTGTCAAGTGTGACTCAGCTCAGAATAACTAATTATATTTGAACAGCTAATTTGTAGGAGAAATGGGAGAATAGTGGCAAAGATTCCCAATTTCACAGGTGCTTTCAAATATATCCCTAAAGTAAACACCATCTGAGAGTGACATTTAATAATTTACACAAAATTACTGTCAAACAAGGATGGTAATTAAAGGCACAGAACTAATGTTTCAAGATGTTGCAGTCTGCTGCTAAATAAAAAATATGTAAGCCTTTTTGCTTTAAAGAGGGAATTCTACTCTTAATGAATATTTAAGAGTGGGGTAATCCCTGATGGAAACATCTGTGTTAATAAAAAGGATGGCAAAAAAGCAGAAGGGGAACGAAAGAACAAACATGGATAGTAAAAGACAAATTGCCATAAAGCCTTGCATAGCTTTTGCAAAAGAGACATGCTATAGAAAGAGCACACATTTAAAAAGTGAGTACTTAATATATACATAAATATATATACACAACAAAAACAAGAAATCAAAACAATTTCACTACAACAAGTGTAAGTTCTAATCCCTATGCCAAGGACAGCTTTGTGTCATTATTACATTTGCAGAGCTACCAAGATTACAATTGGTCATTTCGATTGACCAGTTTATTTTGAAAGTCACATGGGAAAACAAAAACCTAAAAGATATATATATTTTTTACATTTTAGTGGAAAGTGTTGAGTTGATTTAGGGGCAAAACATCAAATAGTGAAACTTTATAAAATCTAGACATTTCTAAATACAGAATAATCTTCAGTTGTGCCATTAACAGTATTTTTCAGAGATTGAGAGGCTTTTTGACAAACACTAGTGTAAATCTTTGATATGCTGAAGCTTTTGCTTGACATTTATTTCTGCATATACTGTATCTACAGATTTGACTGAATGCCGACTTTTTTTCCCCACCAATATGTTCAATTATATTTCTTTATAGTTGCATCTTTGCTTGACCTGAAAACAATTGTCTATAAATGGCCAGTTAAAGCCATTGACATTTAATTTAGATGAAAAAAAAATTAAAAAACATCTTTAGGAAAGGCATATTCAACTACCCGTTTCAGCATGAGTAAAAAATAGCTTTCTCCAAAATGTTAAGATACTTCCTTAACAAATGTATAGCTGAATTATTACAGGATATACATAAAAGAATTGAAAACTCCATTTAAGCTTACGTATCATTGGCAAATTATTAACATTTAAAAAATTGTAATTAGAATAGAAAAATGTTGCTGTAAGTGTGAGATTTACTTAATGACAAAGCTATGTTCCATTTCATTTTTTGTTTATATAGAACATTTTTTTGCATAATTTCCTGTGTATCTTTTAACACAAATACATGACCCATTGGCCCTTTCCAGGCTATGGGGTTATAATAAGCAATTTGTTTTAATAAGTGCTGCCCAACGACTCAATTAGCACATTGCCTGAAAGAAAAAAGTCTTCTGCTAGGGTAGAAATTTTTAATTTTAAATAGTAATTTTATGAAATCTGCATATCTTTGGTCAATAAAAAGAAAGTACTATTTATTGATACATAAGAAATGAAACAATTATTTAAACAGAAAGCCCTGTTTCACACACTGAGTTTTGAGCTAAATTTTCAGACCGACTGAGTTGGTCCACCTGCTCACTTGCATGTGAATAATATTATTCTCACAGAAACACATTCACATTACCAGATTTGACAAATCTGTAACATTCTGTAACTATAGTGTTACCCTACTAGTCCACCTCATACTTCTTCATTCATCCCTGTGGAGTAACAAGACAATTTTATGCTTATGCATTTTGTCAGATGTGATTGGACATTATTTTCTAATGAAATTAAATTATACCATTAAAATGAAAACTGAATATAAATCACATCAGATACATGATGCAATCTGACTTTTTAAGGTATGATATTGCCAGGCCTCTAGAGTTGAACAATGGCAACTGGGAGAAACTCAGCAGTGTGAAAAAGGAGTTTCTGATGTTGGTATCCAATTAAAACAAAGCAGACTTGGCTGCCTAACATCAAGATATGACAGAGTTTTTAACAGAGACTGAATCACATATTTCACATAGGTCACAAAAGTGCCATATAAAATATTGTATGCTTATAGCTACAACTCTGAAAGGTCTTCTAGGATTAAATAGTATAATGCTTGAGATAATTAACATATGCAAATACCAAGACACAAGCTCCTTTTAATACTTTTACATACATTGCTATATATTAGGAATAAAATTCCTGATTTGTATTGCTTTGTTTCTCTTGTCTCTCATTTATGGTAGCAGCTATCTTTTAAATAAACAAAGCCCTGCTCTGTCAATTGTTTTCTATAGAACTTTAGATATAAATGCCACAAAAAGGACCATTTATAAAAAGTGGTTACAACCAGCAATGAGTTGAACAATATAATACAATACAAATGTAGGAATTCAGCTATTAAATATATAATGTTTTATAACAGACACAAATGAGGCTGACTCTCTACTTTCTACCACAAGTAAGAATTGTCTGGGTTCATGTATCTTATTTTAGGGTTGCAGGAACACAATATGTCAATTTAGTTTTACTCAAGAAAAAAACAAGAACACAGTTATATCACTATGAAATGAAAACAATAGGAGTTAATTACCTTGATTAAGAGTAGATGTGCTGTTTATGTCACCTGAGATAAATGAAGATTCTGATTGCTTTCTTACTGTGTCATTCCACATTCTCCTGATACGGCTCTGTTAGTAGAAATTACAAAAGCGTTATCTTTGGGATTACAAACAGGAGCAAGTGCAGTTTCTGGCACACTACACAATTAGGTTGGAGAAATCTTTTCCAGAGAAATACCTATCATATCCTAATTATATTAAATTAAATTGAAACCATTGAGCACAGAAGAAAATTGTATTGTATGAAACAATTCAAGAGTCTAGAAAAGGAAGTGAAGATAAG
Organism: Pipa parva; assembly: GCA_019650415.1. Classification (NCBI taxonomy): domain Eukaryota; kingdom Metazoa; phylum Chordata; class Amphibia; order Anura; family Pipidae; genus Pipa; species Pipa parva. Next base: position 19,605 of record WMED01001879.1, read on the forward strand.
ACCTTGAGGAAATATCTAAAACTGAATCTATTCCATGAAAAAGGGGAAAAACATGTATTTGCCATCTAGATCACTATAATGAGAAGACAATTAGTGCATCTGAACTGAATGAGTCTCTGTAGAGTTGCTATAAATAAGGTTAATTAAAAACGCTGTCAACCTCTTTGTTACCTGCGTGCCAGAGGAATATCGAGCACTAGTTCTTGTTGTTGATGCCTTTACTGCACTATGGGGGCTCTCTGTTGGAAGACCACCACAGCAATACGAGTGCCTAAAACATTTGCTGTATTCTTTGCGCACCTGAAATAAAAATAAGATCACATTTAAACTAAAAACAATAAATAATATTATATAATATAAATAATACTAACAACATATTTATTTATTTTTTTACATTTTGTAACAGGATAAAGATTTACACTTATTTCAGGACCTGCTAGCATTGTGGAATGTTTCTCTTTTACCCCTGGTGAAAGCAGTTTCACTCATCATCTTTCTCTCCAGAAAAAGCTTGTGTCCTTCCAAACAGTAACAAATTTCTTATTGGATGAGGCAAAAACCTGGCATGAGACACTTCTCCCACCAATATAATAGAGTGTAACTGGACAGCAGTTACATTATCTAAATCAGAGGTCCCCAACCTTTTTTGCACCAGAGACCGGCTTTAAGCAAGACCAGGGATGCTGGCGGGACCTCGGTGTATACAGCACTGCTGCTGTACACCGGTACCGGGAGACGCACCAATGAGGCCAGTCTGCTGCCCCGCCCCGGCACGCCCCACATAACATGTTCTGCCAGGGGCGAGTCATTGAGGAGAGCCTGCCGCCCCACCCCGTTCATGCTGTGCTGGATGGCTGCATCACTAAGACCCACCCGATGCCACGCCCCGTCCTGCATTATGTTCTCTGCCGGGAGCTGCGAGCTGTCACGGCTACGGCAGAGAACATTATCAATCCACAAAGAGCGTGCTCTGGCCAGGCGCAGAGGCGCAGAGGCGCAGGGCCGCAGAGCTAGCTGTCAGTGGCAGTTGGAGACCTCTGATCTAAATTACCAAAGAAAATAATGGGACTGTGTGCATTCTATTTACCAACATAGCAGCTATTTGTAAAGATTAAAAAAAAATGACAAAAAGCAATAACATTCTCAATTTAAACTTCAGAGATAACATTTTTTACAAGTGCTGTATTTGAATAACTGTCATAATTATCCAAATGGGAATTTTTATTTTTTTGGTGTTACTGAACCAAGGAGAATATGTAGCATTTCAAAGGCTAACATGACACCAATATGTTGTGTGCTTCAATTAACAGGTAATCTAACACATACTTTTACATATAAAAGGTGTTTTTTCCCCCCCTTTTTTCTGATAACATGACACCAGCCTTCTAAATCTAATGAACAACGGAGGACTCTGCTTGATGGCCAAAAGGCCAAATCAACACACACAGATATAAACACAAAAGAAATGCCTCGAATATTTGTACATACTGAAAATGTGGGTGCAGGAAGATAGATGAAAACTTGCATTGGTATTACAACAAACTGCAAAATAAAACTGCTTAAAATTAGCTTTGATTGGTTTTTATTGAAGTTATCCGAGTTGTAAACACAATTTTTCATGTAGGTGTATGAATCTCACTGTAAGGCTACACTTACATCAAACAACCTGCGGCATTCGTAAAATTATATATTATTTTAAAAAAATCATTTAGTTTCAATTTGTAGAGCTGTTAGGCCTAACTTACAAATATGTTTTATCTAAAGCACAGCTGAAAATACTGACAACAGATGGGATATTTATCCAACAGTTAGTAGAAACTGGAACACACAGCTTACATGCGTATGAGCTATTTATTTAAACATCTTTTTTGACATTTGATAAAGGGCTAGATTGAAAACTTGAAATATGTTGTGTGTTTAAATAAATAGCTTATATGCATGTATGTTGTGTGCTCCAGTTTCTACTTACTATTGAATCATCATTTACAGAATAACAGAGTTATATAATACAACTATTGGCTGCCATGCATTCAGTGGCTAAAAGAAAAAGATTAGTGTATAAAAAAATGGGTAGGGATTGGATCTAACAAAAAGTAAGATGAAGAATACAGTCTTGGCCAACACACAGAATTTACAGTCTCAACAGTCCTCTCACACAGTCTGACTTGATAAAAAATGACAACACGACTGCCACTGATGCCTATTCATAGCCATATCCCTGAGCGAGTAAAGCCATACATGAGCATGGTCTTTTAGGCCCCAACCAAGTCGAGAGCTTCCAAATCTCCCTAGGCTCATGCTTCAGTTATTCATTCCCCTACATCAAGTCATGGATTGACTGTCACAAGGTCGTTTCCATTCTTTGCCTGGAACAGAGAACAAGACTCGAGTTGGTAGTTGAGTATGTTCTATCCGTAACATGTGGCCCAGCCAATGGAGCCTTAAAAGCTGTATCCGTTGCGACACGGAAAGATCTCCTAAATCCTGACCCAAGATGCGCTTGTCTCACTTGAGCGTTGCTAATACAATTATTCAATCTTACTCTGGCTAAATTACAAAGCCAACACTTCTAGGAGACAAGAGTTTTCAGGGTGCATCGTCCATGTCTCACGCACCTATACTGAAGGAACGAATGGTCACATTGTAGACATAACCCTAGATGTGAAGGGAAACGTCTTTTCTGCACCATAGGTACCTTAAACCTGCATAGGTGACCCTAGCTTTGAGCAAGTGTGAACTTATCTCATTCTCTATTGAGCAGTTGTTTGAGATGGAAATATTGATACTATTGGATTTATACAATGTTTAGATGGAAAAGAATTAAAAGTGTTGAGCAGCAACCAGGTTTGGCTGCACAAGCTTCCACTTACTATTCTGACACTTTGTAACAGGTGGATATTTGTTTCACAAATCTGGATCTACCCAAGAAATGATGAAGCAAAAGATCACCAATTCCACATGCACAGCACTGTTTTGTATTCATTGATTTTGTTCCAGTCATAGTCTGAGATTTTCTACATTATGTCCCAAAAGTTGTTATGTACAAGTCAGTGGGCACAAGTTCCTAAATCTGATACTGAAAAGTATAGTATGGTTAAGCACCACTGCATAACTCCCTAAATGCTTAGGAATAAGCAGAAGGTACAGGGTTGGCAGTGTGGTTGAACATAAACAAATCCTGTGAATGTTTCATTTGGAACAGTAATAGATATTAATTACTCTAAAGAACAAAGAGAGATGAAAAACAGAACAGGGATCATAACAATCAAAATAGTATTTCACATAAATGGCACCTTTTAGGACCCACTAGTTTTTATGGTGCCTATATTACGGAGAATGTACATTATCTGTCTGTATTGCACATACCACTGTCATTACATCTAAATTACAGCTTGTTCAAAACGGATGGAAGTACAGGCACTATCATCTTGTCAAGTCAGAAACATAATAGTTTTCCCTTTCACAATTCTATTTCTCTGTTCAATTTAGTGACCGGCTAGTAATAATAGAATAAAGAGTCAAGATAAAATATGCAGACAGGGACAGGGAGATATCTAGTGAGCCACAATGAAACTTTTTATACTACAAATGACATCTTACATATAATTTAAAGAAAAGAATTGCCTGACCTACTGCAGAACTCTTTTCCACTTCGCTAGTCCTCTATTATCATTTTTGCTAACACCACTTAATAGCAAAGTCATGGGACTGAAATCCAAGTTTAAACACAAGTGCTGAAAGCTGTAATCCAAATATAGGTGTGTCCCTCTAAAAAATGTAACAGTCATTATTTAGGTATTCTATGTCACACAATTTAAGAGACCTAGTAGGTGATAAAACAACAAACATTTCTTGGAACATAGACATTCATTCATAAAAAGTGACATATTCCTTAACTTACTTTCTTTTGAAGAGCGCAGTGAAATATAAAAATAAACATTCCCTGGAAGGCGTTAAAGACTGTAAAGAGGTATGTCATCACAACAGTCTCCTCGTTGATAAACAGCAGACCGAAAGACCATGTAAGGCCAAGAAGACACAAAAGAGCAAAAGCACCAAGAACCCAGGATCTGAAAATAGAAGGACAAGCTCAGGAAAATTGCAGAGTTTATCCTGAACATAGTATGTTTTCCCACTTGAATATCTTCATCACGTTAGCATGGTCTTTTTATAAATGGTGTGATAATGAATACAATCACAATTTACACAAATTTACAATTTCACAATTTACACAAATGAAATACTAGAAAAAATTAAATATATTTAGAAGGAAAAATAAACAAATGTTAAAGTTACTGCAATAAATATCATATATTGGAAATACTGGACAAAGACAGTATAAATAATCTTTGCAGACAATGGGTATACTGTATTTATATATGCAGATTCTTAATTAACACATAATTATGTTCATTGCACACCCTCAAACATAAAACCCTCTGTAACCAGTTTACTTATATGAAAACACTTAGGGAGTTATTCTCTAAAGTCAAAATTTGACTGTCGAATTCTCAAACTGTGGATTCCCATAGCAAATCCGCAACAATTTTCCCGTTGTAAAGTTGCGTTTGCGACAATATTTCCATAGTAAAGTTGCGACTGCGACAATATTCTCATCATAAAGTTGCGACTGCGACAGTAGCAGTCTATTGTGACTGTCTTTAGCAGGCAAATTCACACCTTTACGCGACAATTCGGACTTTAGAGAATAACCTCCTTAATTCCATACAGGAATGCTTTAGAAAACAAAGAGCCAGACACAACCACAACATTTTTATCTATTTGTATACATATATATATTTTTTAATTCATGATGTCTCTTCACAAAAGCTGAAATGAATGGGAAAACACACTGCACAACTAATATGAGAATACCCAACATGACACAATGGCAAAACAGAATGTCATGTGTGAAAATAAGATAAGTTTGTAAAGGAAAGGTGGTTACAAAACTAAAGACAGAATGGGGAGCACATAAAAACTGAGTAAGGGCATTCCACATCTAACTAATTGTCTTACTTGATAAAAGGTTTATTATCTTCATATCTAGAAAGCATTTTAAGCAGAAAAGAGAGATATAATTAATAGAGATAGAACGGAAACAAAAATAAGAAAAAAAAGCACTTATTTTGCATTTAAAAAAAAAAAAAAGCAAGTCATGCTAAAGTTATTAATGCAAGGGTTCACCTTACCCAGGTAAGTCCGTATTATAGTAGCCATCACAAACACGGTAATTACTGGTATGGATGAAGAGACAGAGAAAGGAAGAGGAGAGAAAAATAGATGCTAAAATAAGCTCTCTTCCATCATGCAATGAAGTAGAAATTAGATAACATGCCCTAATACTAATATGTTTACATCTTTTTGTTTCTTTTAACATTTTACAGTACAGGAATTATAACCCTTCGCTCAAACACTATATGTATGATACACCTTTTTTTGGGGATGTTAGTGTGGTGCCTGATGAAGCAAACTGCATAAATACTCAGATGAGGATTTAGTAAAAGGAACAGAAAGGACAAAGGTATTGATTAATCTAAGTCAACATACATTATTCTTTTTAAAATCAAGATACTGTGTGCCAACACAAAATGTTTTTTCTGATAACCATTTAAATTAAGGCTTAAAGCACAATGGATGTTTTTAAGAATTTTTCATTATAAAAGAACACAAAATCCAAGATGGACTTACAGTAAAAATAATGTACTTATGCTTAAATTTTGTAATAGCTCAATGGTTTTTCAGTTTATATTTTTAAGGAATTGATTTTCAAAACATTTGGCTGCAACTCTGCCTTAAATCTAACAATGGAACCTTTAATCTAAATCTTTAATTCTGTGTTGCAGAATTATATTGGCATAACTGCCAATTTTACCTTTAGAAGAGGGAGAAATTAGAAAGTATACCCAAATTACAAATTTACTGATTTTATTACATATTTGCACACTACACATTTCACTAGTCTCCATGTTTAAAGTGGAATTTTGAAAAAAAAAAATGCAGTGTTTGTATTGAATGATAGAGAACCATGCATTAATTATGTGTATATCCCCTTTATTAAATGGAAGGATATCAAAAATGCACATGCTGAGCTGCATTTCTCATTGTTGCTATAGACTGCTGAAGTTACATGGTATGCAGCTGACCTGATTAAACATGCAGGGTTGTTTAAGCAATGCTACTTTTTTAACACCAAAACCCTCCTAAATATCTACAGTGGGGAAAAAAGTATTTAGTCAGTCACCAATAGTGCAAGTTCCACCACTT
>WMED01001880.1:0-25869 GCA_019650415.1 Pipa parva
TGACCTGATGCTGCTGTTGCTACCTCTACATTATCACAGTGCCACTCTGTGACCTGATGCAGCTGTTGCTACTTTCAAAACACAATAGTGCCACTCTGTGACCTGATGCTGCTGTTGCTACTTTCAAATCTAAATAGTGCCAATCTGTGACCTGATGCTGCTGTTGCTACCTCCACACTATCACAGTGCCACTCTGGGACCTGATGCAGCTGTTGCTACTTTCAAAACAAAATAGTGCCACTCTGTGACCTGATGCTGCTGTTGCTACTTTCAAATCTAAATAGTGCCACTCTGTTTACCTGATGCTGCTGTTGCTACCTCCACACTATCACTGCCACTCTGTGACCTGATGCTCCTGCCACCTTCACACTCTGTGGCCCTCAGTTTGGTTCTTTTCAACTGGCGCTGACATTTCCTAGTCAGGCTGTGTTGCAAATTCAGTTATGTAGTCAGTTTTGCCCCTGTAATGACTCAGATAAGTGAAGTGTGAAGCGATTCTAACAGCTGCAGCTGTCATCTGCATGTCATTTTAAAACACAGCATTGTACGAAGACCAAACCATGCTCCATATGCCTAATTTAGAATGGCACAATGTTCTACGACACACTACAGGCTCTCTGCAGGATGAAAATAGTTTATTTTTTACCTGATTCGTGACAAATTAATTCGGACCGAATTGAACTTTTCGGGAAAATTCGGCGAATCAGCCAAATCGAATTTTTTAAAAATTCGGCCATCTCTACTATTTACTCATTAGAATGTTACATTTTTTTGAGTAATGTAATCAGCCCCTTGATCCAAATATTTAGATTCATACAAAAATAAATGTACTCATCAGTTTGACAAATTTTTGTTCTCTTGCACAATCTTCAATATCACAGACAGAAATTTAAGTGGCTGCTTGATGATGCTACTGGTTCTGAACCAACGCAATTATAAATGACAACCAACACATCATAACTGAAAGCAATCACTAGTAAATTTATTTAATAAGTAGAGTGTTTAAGAGGTTACCTGGGTTTGCTTGAGTTATTTTGTTTCTTAAAATCTCTGTTGACTAGAGTGAAACACAGTAGAGATGCAGGGAACAAACCCTTGGAAAGGGATTACTGAATACAATTAGAAATACTTGCATCATTTCTGTTGTGTTGTTTGGTGATTTTTCATTGATTGGATTTATTATTTATCTGCTTTAAATAATCCCCTTGTGTTGGCCATCTTTAAGAAAATATCCATGCCTGCCTCTGCTAAGCACCTGTTTTTGGCCCTTGTAATGTCCTTTAGATGATAGTAGTGCAAGCAAGTTATCTTCTACTTATGTTACACTAGGTACAAGAGTTTATTGAAGACTATCTAAAAGGCAGCTTGAATTCCAAAGAGGAGAAATATTCAGGCTAGAAACGTAGCTGCATCTACCACCCCTTCATCTAGTCAGAGAAGTAAGTGTAAGAGAAAGGTATGACCTTACATCCCAGTGCTAGGTCCAAAAACATCTGTGACCTCATTTAAGATCCTAGTTCATTTTGCAAAATAGGTTTGATCATGTTTTCATTACTTTGCTTTTTGTTGTGGTTCTATTATTATGCATTATATTTACAAAATCTGCTTGACGTCTGATGAATAAATTAATAATGAAGCAAAAACAAAACAAGGAATGCACACTCTGCTGAATTGATATGTAGGTGCAAATGCTGAGGGGATAAGGAAAACAATTACTAACCCATCCAGCTATAAGAAGCCAAAAAAGACACCTCTTTTGAAGTAGCATGGACACTACCAAGGTTTAATTAAAGTGCAAATTCATTTATTACAAAATAAAGTACATCACTCTGAAAAGCACATTAAAAACATTTAAAAAGGAGTGACATATTGCTAACTCCTATAGCATTGACAGAAACCCCACTAATGTATGAAGTAAATGTCCAGCAAATGGATATTAAATGACAAAACCTCGGAGAACTAACAGATAAAAAATAAGCACAAAACATAGGTTCAGGTTATAATTACCCACAATGTAGAAAGCAGGCCAATAAATGAATATCTTGAAATTCTCTAGATCTAAATGTCAGTCATCCTGAGGTGCACCAAAACGTTTTTCACTCTCTAAAACACAGAGCTTCCTCTTGCGATTAACACTTGTGGTGTGCAGTCACTATTTATACCCTAAAAGGGGAGGGTGCGGCTTGATAGCGTCAGAGAGCCGCAACAGCATGAAAAGCCACAATATAATGTGGCCACGATGTTAATAGTCTTTGTGAAATAAATAGTCAGACATATTAGTACCTGGCAAGACAGGCAAAAAAATCATTTGATCACAATCCCATGCAAATTTATCATGTGTCCTGTGACTGTGTACTATTGCAATGGGACACAGTGGACTTGGTTGTAAATATAGACTCAGATAGATGCCCTCATGAATAAAGTACAATATCAGTTCATTGATCACAATACAACAAAAACATAACACAAAAATACTAACAATAAATTACTATAATTACATACAAAATATAATGGGGGAAAATCTCATTGTAACTGATACCTATACACATAATTAATACATGAATCATTAAGTTTTAGAACTCTCCAATTATGATGACTTCCCCAAGGAATCAATACTAGTTGAAAATCCACAATTAGATGATTAATCAAATGTTCCATGATGAACAGCAAACCATGGATAAACTACTCTTGTAGGAAATGTTCCCAAAAATATAGGGTGAAATATTTCAAGTCCGGACAGAGTACGACCAAAAAAATCCAAAAACCAAAAATGAAGAAGTGAACAAAATATCCAAGATAGAATACATTGAAGCATAACGTACCAAAAGACCATAAGAAATATCTGCAAAAAAGAATTATAAAAAAGGATTATAGAAAAGGGGTGACATTGGGTGTGTAAATCCATCTGTTCTCCTTTTTTAAAAAAGAAGAAATTAAAATCCCCTCCCCTAATGTGATGTGCCAATTTTTCAATGCCTATACATGATAGTTCCTATATACGGCTATTATGGTACTTAACAAAGTGGGAGGCTATACTGGTCAATGTTTTTTCTTCTTCTAAACCCATTTTAGCCAATGCTTTGATAATTTGGCCTTAAGCTTTTGTGAGGTCTTACCCACATACAGCCATTTGCAAGTACATTTCAACATATAAATTACATTAGAGGTGTTGATGATTACCCTTACGATTATTTATGGAAAGTATCGAATCATTGCAGACAAACGATGAACAGGAAAATTGTGCCAATTTCATGTTAGCTCCATAGTATCGATCAACACTACCCACAAGTATACTACCTCTCAAATTACTGCTTTTAGAGGCCACAAAATGGCTATGACTTAATAAATTGGAGAGGTTCTTGCAGTGTTTTTAAGTAATGGATTGTTGATCCATGTTTAAATTGCAAAAAAGGGTCATGTTTAAGAATATGCCAGTTTTTTTTTAAGAATTTGATTGATGTCTTCTCACTGGTCATAAAATACTGTTATTGGTCTAATAAAGTTCTTTAGAGCTTTGGAATTAAAATCTCATGTTAGGGCTAGGAATTACCTGAACAAAGTTGTGTGTTCTTCTAGCACAGAGGTGAGTAGTTCACTCAAGATGAAGTATTATATAAATCTAAGAAACCTAAAAACAACTTTATTTATTTCATTTTATATCAATATAATTTCTTGAACTGGTGAATATCAAACAGAGCTAGCAAAGAGTAAACAGAAAAGGTAAACAGATAAAGATTTTAAGTGAAAATTGGCAGTTTCTATGACTGCCGTATGTTGAAAGTGGACTGGTAGTTGTAACAAATACAGAATGGCTAAGATGATATTATCAGTGTACAATGAACACAATATAAATGAGCAGAGATTGGCAGTGAATAATGATCTCATAATGATTACAATGATAATAATATAATAAGTACAATAATAATCACTGTGTTTAAACACAGTTACATACTGCACAAAGTATGTGGGCTTGTTGGCCATTATCTGCTATCAATTTTGTTTCAATACTTTTTTTATTCTGGATATATTGGTAGTGACAATGAACAATAACCAGCATATTATTCTCTCACAACAAGCAATCATAGTTACATAGTTAAGAAGGCTGGAGAAAGAAAATAGTGCAATATATTTCTAAATAAATCCCTAGTTTTCCAAAGAAAGGCAAAAAAATCAGTTTAAAACACAGTTCAATTTTCTGTACAGTGGGAGGAGGGGTGGATACAGCTAAAATGTAATTTCTTTTAAACATTAAAAAAAGGACAAAACAAAGGTCATATTTCTCATGTTCTCCTAAAGATCTTTCTATTTTAAATGTTAATATTTAAGCACCCAATCCATACTCAACACATGGTTGCATTTTTCTATTTGACTGGTATTTCTATATGTGAGAAGGGTCATGTGATCTTGTTATGGAAAAATGTCTTCAGATTCTTCCAATTTATAAATTTTATACTTGGAAATCTTCTTAATTTAAATATCAGAGTCCCTACTGTCTTAGCTTACTACTGATTAGAAACAGTGGACTACTATTTATTTCCATTAATATTTGCCTCTGTAATCTTAAAGTATTTTACAAAATGTAGTATTTGGATTTACATGTTTACTAAGTGTTAAATACTGGTAAATATTTTGTACCAACAAACAATTAAAGAGACCTGTTACCACCTGTAACAGTTTCAGTAGTTTACATGATAGTTAGTTATGGCAGCAGTATCTTGCACAATTTATTAAAGGGGTAGTCCCCAGAGAGTTATGGAGACATCCTACCCTAAATTAGGGTTACCCAATGTGTAGGTCTAAGGTCCTGAAGAAATTCATTATCAAGATCTCAGGTTTAAACCAACTCAGGTGCTTCTTTTACAGCCTGTTTTACCTTTTCTGATCTGTGATATTATTGCTATCACATTTACATATTCTGTGGATATTTCATTTTAAGGTAATGGTTAAGTGAGCAGAACTATCAAATCACCTGATATATGTTAGAAAGCAACAAGGCCTTTCTTATTTTCTCTATTTCCAGTTGGTGCAGAGGAGCATTCTGTGTGGAGTGTAGACAGAAATACCTGAGGTTGAAGTTCCTGATGTGCACTGTAGGATATGAATGGTCCAGAAGAAGAATTTCATGAAATTAGCTTAGCTATGAATAAATTACACCACTAAACTTGCATAGTGCTGTTTAAAATTGATGGGCTTCCAGTTCTTAGTTAAGATTTCCTGTGGGCAGAGTTCTAAGACTGCTTGTAAATGGCAATGTGTTAGATTGGATAGAACGTTTGATGTGTACACCATATTTGGGGATTTAGATCTGTTATTTGGCCTCCAAATGGTACTTCTTAAATAAACTGAGTGTGATCAGTGGATATAGATGCTGCACTTTGAATTCATTATCTATTTGAAGCAAAAAAATTTAGAAAAATATGCCAATATACTGTTAATGGTAACGTGCTCATTCATCTAAATGTATGCTGCTGGATTATGATCTTAATACAACATTATTTAGTAAACTGAATATTCATGGAAAGCAGTAATGTTTTCCTTTAAAAAACCTTGTTATGTGTTTAAAAGTAGTGTTTTAGTAAACTTGCCCTGTATTTAGGTTGTATGGCAAAATCTCATTTATGACTGTTAAAGGTGTGGTGGTGGACATATCTAGGAAAGAAGAAGCTGGAGTGGATGTTGTGTGATCTTACATAAAAATAGAATACATTCAATCACTGAAGCAACCCAAGATAGGAACTTTGCAGAGATCTCCAAGTATCATGGTTCGTGTATCTGTACCCTAGTTCTAGACAATCTAATCTGGGATTCTGTTTTACATTGTTTTCAACTGTCAGTTTTTAAATTGGTGGAGTCTTTCCACCAAATAATTATGTCTACTAGTTTACAGAGTTTGTTGTTTATTGTATTTACTATTTAACAATTTCAGCTGCTGTATCAAGGCCATAATTCTTTGTAATATGCAGCTAAATATTTAAATGAATACCTTTCATAAATAAATTAAATGCTATTCCATTGTGTAAACTCTTGTCAGCTTTTTTTAATAACTTGACAAAGCTGCCTTGAACAGATCGTCTAATTGTTTTAGTAAGTAACGGTAGGACAGTATATTAAAACTGCTGGCATTTACAGTAATTAGGCTAACGTGGACTCAGCATTCTGTTAGTGTCTGTAATCTGTGCCCACTGAGAAAAATTGAAGAAAAAAAAATACTTACAATGTTTTTGCTAATGGTTGCAAAAATATTAGAAGAAATACTAAACAAATGAATGTTTAATAGATCTGTATCCTTAATGTGCACTACTGCTCTGTTAGTCATGATTTTAACAGTTACTAGCTCAGCACATATGTTCAGTGTAACTAAATGTAATTTACTAAAATTGTTTTAAAAGTGAACATTTAAGAATATAAAAAAGTATAACCTTTCTTTTTAAGCTATAACAGTAATATTTCTCATTAATATGGATTTCAAAAGATAATTAATATAATCTAATATATGGGGATTTCCAAATTTGTGGGGGTTAGCTTAAGTTCAAAACTGATCTGAGATTCTTCTCTTTGTCAATGAAATTTACACATTGTAGTTAATTAGAAAAAGATTATTTTATCTTTTGAAGCAAATGAGTAATTTCCCGCTTTCTAAGGTTTTTCTTTAAATAATAGGTAAATGGAAAAAATGATAGAATCTACTCATATTAAATTCTGTGCAAAATGTAAAATATTTAGTGTCATTTTTTTGTTGTTGTGGATATTACATTTTTGTTAATATGTACATATTCTTAAAAACTAGTCATACATGAGAATAAGGGAGTACCAGGTTGGGTGACTGATAGATTAAGCCATATTGCTGTATGTTGTGTGAAGAATCTAGTGCTCTTATCCAGATTTCTCACAGCAATTTATTTGCCTGAACAATTAGCAGCAACATCTATCTCAAGTCTTTATCATAGTCTTGCCAGGACTTGTCAGTATAATAAAGTATAGAGTTCGCCTCTTCTCTTGTTATTTCAAATGGAAATAAATTAGATCAGTTTATTATATAGAAATTAGTACAAAATAATGCTGAAGAAGTTGTAATTATCTTTCATCATCAAACTCATGTTTGCAATTAGTCATTTATATGTTTTAGGAATGTAACCCATAGATGGAATGAAAGTTGTAATTTATACAAAGGGTTAAAATAATGGGGCAATGGAAAAACTTATACAAAGTCAACTCAAAATAGTTTATATAATGTATTTTAAGTAATTTATTTGTCTTATATCAGCAATCCAGAACATTTATTCATTTATGAACCAGTTCCACCTCTGAAAATATTTCATGGATTAGGGGTGGTAGTGTGTGGTGATGCGCTTCAGTAGCACTCATTGAAGTCACCATACGGCCCGGTACCATATGGAAATTGGACTGATATTGGTCCATGGGCTGGTAGTTAGAGACTCCTTTCTTATATAATCTTTACATGTTAAGGGAATCTATCTTGCTGCATTTACTAAAAACCTTAAGGCCTATATAATTACTGTATAATGTTTTAAAAGTGATAAATATCTAAATATCTAAAGGGAAAAATTAGGTTTTATCTCAAACTAGTGATGCCCAACCTACGGCCTACGGGCCATATCAACCCGTAACGTGGTGCTATCCGGGCTCCAGTCGAAATCCCAAAGTCCGAATTGTTGAGTATAGGTGTGAATTCGCCAGCTAATGACAGTTCCAGTATACAATTACTGTCGCAGTTGCATCTTTATAATGAGAATATTGTTGCAGTCTTGACTTTACTATGGAAAATTGTCGCAGTTGCAACTTTAAAATTTTCCTGACTTTGAAGCAGCCCTTTACACGCGCATCAGAATTTTATATGGCCCCCAGGCAAAAAAAGGTTGGGCATCACTGTCTTAAATCAATGAAACAAAGCAATATTTGGATGCCCCAGTCTTATAGATCTAAATGCTTGCTTTTTAGATTCCAGGGAAGGTATTTAAAAGTAAATAAACTTTGTGCAATTTCCTACTAATTCATGATAAATAATAATTTAAATGAGTCTTTATATTTCCCTCTTACAACAATCTTTTCTTTCAATCTACTCCGCCTACCTCAGGCCTAATAATTACCAGGAAAGGTACAGTAGCACCAAAAATTAAAATTCATTTATAGTTAGTATATATTCAATTTGTGCTTCCAGAAATTTGAAAATAGAAACAGAAACATAAAATATCATACAAAATAGTATTGTTCTCCATGCCCAGTATCACCAAATGAGTACAACATTGAGAGCAGACATTCACAATTCATATTTTAACATAAAATCTCAGTTATCAAGGAAAACAATGGGATTGGGTGGGGTTTGTCTAACTAACACATACAATATAACATAGGAGCTATAGTATCAGTAAAGCTAAAATGACAGAAGCAATAAAGTTCATGAATTAAACTTCAAAGACAATGTTTTGCCATTGCTTTATTTGCATAACTGATAATAAAATCAAAATATGATTTTTTTATTTTTCTGGTATTACTGATCCTTTATGGTCCTTTAGGGGAATGTAAAACATTAGCTGGCCTTACCGATGCAGGTATTTATAAAAAAAAATGGCTGACACCATTAATACTGTCCCTGATGGCATTTGATACATAATTAACTTATCTCCCACATTATCCATCATACCTTGTTAACAATTACATAGGAATTTGTTAGATATACAAAATGAGAATACAGAAAATGCTCATGTCGATGTCGATAAATTTACCACATACTTTGCCGCGATAACAGAAACATCGCAGCTTGATAAATAGCTAACAGTGAAATGACCCAAACTCGCCAAAAATGGCAATAATGAAGTCTTTCACTTTAGTAAATATTCCCCATTACATTCATGGATTTAACTGTAAATTTACATGTAAAAGCTAACTTTTCAATATTGATATCCGTATGGATATTGATATCAATAACATTATCTATGTCATTTCAACAAGCATAGCTTACAAACTAAACTCACACTCAGTGAACATTGAAAAGAATGAATAACACCACCCAGAGAGTGGCGAAATGTAATGTAGCTGAAACTGACTGAAAAAAACAAACACCTACTTTAGTAAATGTCATGATAAAATCATTGGGACAGCAATCCATGGTATCGATATTGTTATATTGTGGCGATATCAATATTCAGCAATAAAAAGTGCCAGAAACCTAAAAAGAGGCTTAGTAAATAGGAGAAGAGATTTATATCGGTAAAAGTACACTTTTTGCTGTTCGATTTTAAAATGAAAATCAATATCAATATCAAATATTTAGATGTCTATTTAGATGTCTGATTTTTCCAAATGGTGTCTTTGGTGAAAAGTACATTTTTGGAACTTTTAGAGATGGTTAGAGAAATATTCAGACATTTACTCACAATAACTTTGTGACATTAAGGGTAATTCAGCATACTCCGAACTTACCCTGCGATGCTTCGCTTCTGATCACAGACACTGTTATGCGCTCACTGATGTACTATGCATGGACATCAGTGAACACTTTAAAGGGATTCCAGTCTCAGCGATGGGACTCGAGTTGAGCCACGCGAGCCTCACTGAGACTGGAATACTTTAAAGCGTTTGTTGATGTCCGTGCACAGCACATCAGCAGCGCATAACAGTGTCTGCGAACAGAGGCGAAGCATCGGTGGGTAAGTTTGGAGTATGCTGAATTACCCCCTAAATCATATAGAAAAGAAGATAAGATTCAGTTTCACTTTAAAAAGAATGTTGTTCAATAATATCAAATTGCCATAATTAAGCTTTATTTACATACATAGTTTTAGAAAAATTAACAAATTTATAAGATCAAGTCTAGATCGGCTGCAATTTTCTTATAGCTATTTCCTTAGTTTCAGCTAAATATCATTCATTAAATTTCAAAGAGTGTCACATTCTATTTATATCACAGTTCACTATAGATAAATTATAAAATACAGTATAGGATGTCTTTACCAACAGTCCTATTTTGGTTAATGCCTTAGAGACCTGCTATAATAAAAAGCCTGCAGGCAATGGAGATGTGTTAACAAACTGTTATAATCAATGTAGCCTTGTGGTCCTAGGAGCACAGCACTTGAGATTAAAGAACTGTGGAAAGGGAAACAAGTATACTTTAAATGAAGTATTAGTTTTATTAACTATGTCTAACTTCAGACACAAAAAAAATAAAATTATTAGATGTATCAGACATGAAGTGGCATTGGTGATGATAAAATGCTTAGTAAAACTTTTGCCACAAAAAGGGGGCAAAAAGGCCGAAAACATAATTTTTGACCTTTTTCCCCCCTTTTCACACATTTTTACGCCATTTTCTAGGCAAAAAATGGCTGTACATTGGGATAAACAAGGTCGAAAATATAATTTTTGCTCATTTTCTTGGCAAAAACAGACATTTTCACTGTGAAAATAAATGATATCAAAAAAATGGTTTTCGACTTTTGTAAATTTTGCCCACAGTAGGGATGGTTTTCATTTAATTGAGGAACTGTTTTTTTTAACTGACACATAATAAATAATAAATATAAATCAACATCACACTGCTTGGTCTGTGTGCCTTGTATATGGAAATCATTCTGATGTGATTCCCACCAACCAGCTGATTTAAGTTGTAACTGATTTGCATAAAATTTTTGCAATACAGTCAAACAGATTTGATCTTCACATGCTCAGCGTAAGGAACATGCTTTTTAGATAAGGAGAAGAGAAAGGAATTACACACTAGAACATGCTCTCTGGATAGTGAGTAATGTCATTTGGGGTTGATGCTTATCATAAATATACAGGAAGAGCCTGTACATACAATTGCTGTGGGAGTAGGGCTTTATAAACTAGAGGCAAGTACTAATGAGTAATGATCCCAAAATAGTTTTTAGATTGTAATGTTTGTTTGCTTTCTATACATATCTTCAAACTTTTCATACCCTTTAACAAAGCAGAAAAATGTGAAAAAAACACAGTTAAAGATAAAGTTTTATAAAGCTCATTGCAGACAAAGAGTCTTAAAAGTGAACAGTAAACAAATCTGCTTCCAGTTACAAAGCAAATAGGCATGAAAAACACCCATAAACAAAATAAACCACCCACCTCATCTCCCTAACTTAAAGGACAAAGTCAGATGATCCAAAGAATTAATAACTCTTATTTACATTTCTAAAATATTTTATACAAAATATGTTAGAATGGTATATATACAATTTTATTTTACTTTTTTGTTGTCTCATCACATAACCCTCTTTGTTCTATGATCCTTGTTAAATGACTTTTCTTATTGCTTTTTGAACTACAGAGTAAAACAAGATAGCATGGTTCAAAACCTTTGAAGTATTATATATACTTCCTCACTTTACTTATTGGTCCATTTAAATTACTCAGTTTTACCTACCCTCCTCTCTTTCATAATTATAAATTTCTCATTAAGGGGGTTATTGACTAAAGTCTGAATTGTTGTGTAGAGATGAGAATTCGCTAGCTAAAGCCAGTCACAATAGACTGCTACTGTCA
This sequence comes from Pipa parva, assembly GCA_019650415.1. NCBI lineage: Eukaryota > Metazoa > Chordata > Amphibia > Anura > Pipidae > Pipa > Pipa parva. Next base: position 11,521 of record WMED01001880.1, read on the forward strand.
CATTCACTACTTTATTATGGGAATACTGTCACGGTCTCGACTTTACTATGGGAATATTGTCGCGACTTTAAAATTGTCACACTCACAGATTTGCTATGGGAATCCACTGCTTGAGAATTCGACAATCCAATTCTCACTTTAGCCAATAACCCCCTAAATGCTCTATAGCTTAAAAACTTTGAATCACTTGTATCTTCTAACAAATCACCTACCTCCATATTCCTTCTCTATTTTATCATATGGACTGATCATTAATGTATTTCTTCTCTTCTGTACTTAATTTCACCTTTGTAGTTAAACCCCATCTCTGGTAAGAAATTCATATTTATATAACATTTTTCACATTTACTATTACCTTTATACAGTACATTTTACACTATATGCATTCATTTTATTATCCTTATACCACTAATGTTTATACTTCTCTATGTATTGACTCCTCACCCCAACCTTAAATCCTAAACCAAACCACCTCTCTTCCTTTCTTTTATTATTCTCAAATCTTCCATTTCCTGATTAATCTTCACTGAAGTCAACTCTTCTTCCTATAGACATAGAGAAATAATCAGTTCCAATAGTCCAGATTGCTCTATCATCTGACAAAACATAAAATCTATTTTATTTCACTTTTTCCATCGCTATTCTAAATGATATTTTACTCTTTTTATTTCTGTTCCTTTTACTCTAAACTCTATCCATTTGCCATTATCTTCCTGATATCCTTTAAATCACTACTTGATTCCTCACACTTTTTCCTCTTTTCCTCCATTATTTAAAATTGTATCTATTTTAAAGTAACCTTTTCTATTTCTTTCAGTAATTTATACTAAAACATCTAAAAATAAAAATCTGTATGATTACAATATAGACAAAGCCTGTTAAATCTGTGAAGGTTTAAATTATATAAAAAAAAAAAGAAACAGAGACCACAAATTGTTGCTTTCTCCCAAAAGGTCATTTTTACGACTCTGTTAAAGATCTGTTCTTAAATTGCCTGAGACGTCAAATTACTTGATACAATATATGGCATTATTAATTTCAGCAAAAAAATGGCCAAGATTTATAAACAACAAAATTGCTTTGCTAAAAAGGTCGACACATCTTCAATATATACAATAAACTTAAGGGAGCATTTTTAAAATAGACTATTTGAAGAGACAACATTTCAAGCCTTTCATGGACTTATCAATAATTCTGAAGCTAATATTTATGAAAGGATATGTGATATAGGTAATTGAGAGAAAAAAAGAATTATCTTTTTTAATTATGAAATTTGAGGAATTTAAATTAACATCATATCATGCTAGGTGACAGTAGAAAAGCATCAGCCACATTCCTTTGCTATACAAGGGGAAACTATGTGCTGTGGCTATGTGTGCAATTCTTGGCTCATAAAAATATTATATCTTCATTCGCTTGTCTTTAGTGGCGTTGCTTGATGAGCACCATTTGTGTCTGCTGGTTGTTTGCTATGCTGGTAAGCACTGGGGCTGGATGTAGACCAGCACTTCCAGGTTCTGATTAGCCAATCCTGGCCACTGACATCACTCATGACATCAGCAAAGGGAAATTCAAATACCATGCACTGCAAGTAAGCAGTGCTCAGTCATCAATGTCATCCTATATGTGTGATTCACTTCAGCCTGGTGTTTGGAAATCTTTAATGCTTGTTTCTGCTAGTGTATCTGCCTTGCTTTAAGTTATAGCATGCTACAGCTCCAAGAAGGACAGCATTTAAGAGAACAGTTCAAGGTTTTTTAAGGTTCTGTAGTGTCTGTCTCCAAAGAGTCTGTTCACAGCAAGCACCGTAGCCTTGCCTAAATACAGCACCAGTATGTTCCTGCAGTATTTGAGCTAGGAGTGTGAGTCCCAGGAGTGGATCTATGTACTCTGCACTGCTCCAAGAAGGTGCTATGAGTTATAGTTTATCGTGTGCCCATGATTGCTGTGAGTGACAGTTCAACTATGCTGCAATAAAAATGATCCTATTACATTTAGTTCAGTTGATCCAGGCCTCTAGCAGAGTTCCCATGTGGGTTATCCAGCTGTCAACAGTGGAGGGTTAACATGAAGGCCACAACCTGGCAGCACTCCTGCTGCAAAGGCCCTACACCCTTTTTTTTTTTTTTTAGGGTGAAGTCCAGGGCCTCCTTAGACTTCATTCCTCAGTGTTAGCCAGCACTAACTCCTGCTGTGGTACAGAGGATCAACCTTTTCCCTATGTCCCTATGTCTGTTACCTGCAATTGTGTACACCTTAGCACTTCTAGAGGTGTACCACCTACTGTATGTTCCTGTGGGTTTACTTGGACTTTGCCACAGTGCACCTTAGTGCCTCCAGAGTTGTACTACTTTGCATCAGTATCCCTATATTTTTCATGTTTAATACACCTAGTGCTATTAGATGAGTAACAGGCTCTGAGAATGCTATAGTGGTGATCCAATCCCATGGTAACCCCCTTGTGATCTGTGACAGTATGCAACTGCATGCCATGGAACCAGGATCCCTCACAGTATGATTGAGCTTCCTGAATCCAGAGGTTCTGTGACATCACTCCTCTATCCAAAAAGAAGATGAGTTTTGTTTATTCTGTCTTTTATACATATTGGATTCCTTTTTTAAATATAGATAACACATTTGTTCATGTCAACCCATTGGTAAATTCAATTTGTTGGGGAATCTTTACAATCTAGGGAAAAAGGTTCTGTAATAATTTAAATTTAGTCTTTTAGGACTCATGGATGTAATGTATGTGGTGTATTCTTATTTTTACATAAGGGTGAAATTTACTAAAGTCAAAAAATGATGTGTTTTTTTTTTTTTTACTTTTTCACCTGGAAAAAAAATATGTTTTCAACCATTTTGCCCTATTTTTTGTCATTTTTCACCTGAAAAACAGCCAAAAAATGGTGAAAATGTGTGTGTGTGTGTGTGTGTGTGTGTGTGGAGGGGGGTGATGGGGGCAATGGGGGAGTTGGGTGAAAGGGTCGAAAAATGTAAGTTTTGATCTTTATACCTGTTTTTGCCTTATTTTTGGGTGAAAATGGGTGAAAAAGTAAAAAAACTTATTATAGACTTTAGTGAATTTCTCCCTTAGCACGTATAACCTTTTTTGACCAAGTTAATCATGCCATTCTCTTTCTATTTCATTGCAATTTTCATATTGGACATCTTCCATTGTTAGCTCTTTTTATACACAGAATTAAAGATGTTATTCAATAAATTTGATGCTTTAAGTGTCCTCGCTTTTTTTTCTACATTATCAAAATTTGCATTTTCACTTTTTATGCATTTAACTCCTTCACTACGTGTCACGGTGCTGCGCCATAACACATAAATACTAGTCACGTCCGTGTCATGGCCCTGCGCGTACGGGTTAGGTCGCAGAGCCATGATACGGAACCATGATTTATCTGGCTCCGTATGGTCTATGGTGCCGCGACAAGTTAACAACTCCTGATCTCCGCTCGTAGCGAAGGGGTTAAATAAAATTGAGATTTGTCTTCCTTAGGCAGTTTTTTCAGAGACATTTTATAGATTATTAATCAATTCACTTTTGTATTTGTACTAGAGGTGTTGAATGTCTGTGCTTATAATTTTTAGTAATAAAGAGATACAGAAAAGAAGCACCAACGAACAACCATTCAAATATTCCAAATAATAAAAAATTAATTTGTCCATCAACACAATCTATGCTTAAGGTAACTTTTAAGTATAATTAGTGAAGATGTTCAATGTTACCATGATAATGTCTCATTGCCTAATAAGTGCTGCCATATTAGTTTATGTGGACATAACGCCTTGTGTACAGTATTTTTCTTTTTACAACAGCTATTTTTGGAGCTATTTCCTAATACAGCATTACTATAGCATTACTATAATCCAGCATTACTATAGCATTACTATAATACAGCATTACTATAGCATTACTATAATACAGCATTACTATCAAGAAAAATATTTCTAAAAAGCTGTTAATTAAATGTCAGACACAATTTTCTGTAGAACTTTATGGAGTTTGCAGTAAAAATATTTTTTTATGACCATTTTAAAGTGTTATATGAAAAACCCTATACGTCAATATATTTTGATGTAATTGCTTCAATTGTTTTTGTCTATGTAAAATCTGAATGTGTGTAAAGCTTATTCATTTACATTATTTATTGCATGCTAATATTGTTTGCAGACTTATTAAACTTTTTTGTGAGCTTGTTAAATTGATGATGCCTTTGGTATAAAAGCATTTTGTGAATCTCAGCGATTAGAGACTTCATACCCTACAATAGCAAATCTCCTAACTCTTACACCTCACCAGATATGAGTTGGTGGAATGGTCAACCTCAGGCATTTCAAGTAATCTAGGATGTCATGTGTGACAAACAGTCACAAGTGGAAAGTTATTGTTTATTTTATGACTATTTAGATATGGAATAGTGTTTGTTCAAGTAGCAGTTAGCTTTTTGAGAGAAAAGATTTTTTTATAATAATGGCAAATTTTTTTGCAAGAGTTTATCACATGATAAACAACAGATTCATCTAATCAAACATTACTAAAATAACATTACACATAATAACATAGTAATTTGAAATTCCCAGTAGCAACTAAGCAAAATATTATAACAGGGTTTTTGAAAATTAGTTAACCTGCAGTATGAATGACGCACAGGATAGATTTACACCCCCACATGGACAGGCACAGCACCCCCAAAATGTAAAATATAAATAAATCTATATTGTATTAATTATATTCATTCTAGATGACTTACAAATGTTCCATTCTCCTCTACTTTAAAATTGTTCGCATTTTAGGGTGAAATTTACTAAGGGCGGATTTAGTCCGCCCGATCGCATTTTTTACCGCACGTGCGGTATTCCAATTGATTTGCGATCGCACAATCGGAATTGTGATCGATTTGCGATCGCACGATCGGAATTGTGATCGATTTGCGATCGCACGATCGGAATTGTGATCGATTTGCGATCGCAAATCGATGGGAATACCGCACGTGTGAACAGAAATTAACTTCGGGCGATCGTTTCGCCCTTAGTAAATTTTGCCCTTAGAATCTAAGGATGAACTTTATTAAACTCAAAAAGGCTGATTTCGGCCTTTTTGAGTTTATCCCCTGTAGATCGCAGCTGTTTAATCGGTCTATATTTTTCAATCGATTTTTACCAATTGAAACTTTTTTATCGAGTTTTTCATTGGAAAGGTAGACAAACTACTAATGTAAAGTGTGAAATTTATAGAGATGAAGATCTTTGCTTTTTCCTATAATAGAGAATAAATGTAAAATGGATAATATATATATTTATTTTTCAGTATGCACACAGTACATCATAATGACAAAGTGGAATTGAGCTTTCTGCAAAATTATTAAAATGAAGAAAATGAAAGCATATATATAGCCATTTAGACAGAGAATATCTGTAAACTTTGCTATTTCATATTTCCCTTTATCCTAAATAATCTCCCATGTCCAAGAGCTGACAAATATCCATGTAATATAATGCTGCCACCACCATACTTTGCCACAGGAAGGTATTCATCAAAAGATAAACAATGCCTGTCATTCCAGAATGCTTGGTTTTCAGAACAATCAATTCTATATTGGCTTCACCGGACTACATAATCTTCTGTCTCATAACAGGAGAGTTTTTTAAGTTCTATTTGGCAAACTTGAAGTAGGAGTTTAATGAGGAGTAGTTACCATATGACCACTGTATATCATAAAGATTTGATTGATGGAATGCTGCATAGGTAAATGATTTTATGAAAGTTTCTTCAATTTTTAAAGCCGAACTCTGAATCTCTACTAGTATGAATAAAGATGAAGTGGTGCAAGAGTATCTGGATTTACTGCACAAAATCAATTCTGTCAGTCATGTCAGCAAATTTGCATGAAATTACAAAGTGCTGGCATATAAACAGAAAATCACACCCTACTGCCAATCATAGTTCTTTACTCATTTAAGTAAAAGACCAATGTCCATAGTGGAGCCAGCCCATGGGTTCCTTTCAACACCACTTTAAGTTGAGATATAATTAACAAAGACCTGTAAAATTGCAAAAGACCTACCCATAAAACTGACATTGACCTAACACAATTTGAAACAACTTCAAATTGCAACTTCAACTTGAATAGCAATAAATACTCACCAGATCTGATGTCAGGTGCCCATGCTGGTTCCAGTATTTCCCTGTTCATTTTCCCCTCCCTTTCCCTTTACCCTGAATACACAATGGGTCATGTGGAAATAGTAATAAAAGATTACTTTCCTTAAGGACGCTGTCCCCTCAAGCCCCCTGGAGGAGGCAGTATTGACCCTCCTTAGCTGAACTTATAACAGCATACCCTACCAGGAAATCAGTATGGGGGAAGTGGAGGAAATCTTCTTAAGTCAAATGCTCCCACCACCTGAATCAAGGTAGGAGCATGGAAATCCCATGAAACTCCTACAATGTTTTGGGCCAAATTGGTAAATGCAGCAGTTCCAGCTGTGAATACCTGTGCTTTACCCCTGTGAAGCTAGAGGATTGTCTTTTCTTTATTTTGGGATGTTTTGGGGTTTGTTCTGTTTTCTTGGGGGATACTTTGTTGCTCATTTTTGCTGTTTAGAATAGTTGTTGCTTATAATTTGGTTGTTTTGGGGTGTTTTCTGCAATTGATGTCAACAGTGCAGTTTCCTTTAGGAAATAAATAATTTACACCAGTTTTCAAGAGGCAGTTTTACATTACAGTAGGTAAGAAAGTATGGTAAATTGCAATAGGACAAAAAGTCAGGGTGGCAAGTATTTTCAAATACACATGATGTCTAAATTTGCAGCTGCAAAAAGTTGACAAATAGGTGAAATAGTTGAAAAGTAGAAATGAACCAAAGATTGCTTTTTTCTACTATGTGACAATCTTGATTGTTTTCTATGTCCCTTATTATATTCACATTACAATGAAGGAAGTTTTGCAAAATAATTTCTGAACCGAGTCTTGTGAATAGTAGCAGTGATGAATAGTTAATTACATTACAATCTACTAATAATTGTTCAATAGGTTATTAACCCTTTAAGAACCAGCTGATTGGAAGTTTTCTTTTCAACATCTTTGTTTCTGTGAAAACAAAGTGATTACCAGTAGAATTATACTTGTTTTTTTTAGCAAAGATTCATTTTTAGTTTTATATTCATGGGCTGATAAATTGGAATAAAATATATGAATATAAATGAATAAAGTTTAACTTGAGATAGCATCTGCCTTTTGGAAAAATTACATATGTCATCACTTTGTATGTATGTATAATTTTATTTATAAAGTGCCACAAACATATGCAGCGCTGTACAATTCAGAATACAAATAAAATACAGACAAGGGAAATTGCATTAAACAATACAAGATAAGATCACAAGGATACATGTACGGGCATACAAGAGAGGAAATGTAGGGAGGTGCAATAGAGGGAAGTGCTTTAAATTTCAAAAGGAGAAATGATTCATTTGCTTACAAGGAGCCAAGGAGCAGAGAGAGAGAATGGGAGAGAGGCTGTCTCCTCTGGGGAAAGAGGGAGACAATTCTGGCAGCAGAATTTAGGAAAAACTGGAGCGAGGAGAGGCAGTAAGCCAGATATAAGAACATTTCAGTAGTCCAAGTGGGACAGAACGAGAGCATGCATGAGGGTGTTAGCAGTGGTGTGAGAGAGAAATGGGTGGATCTTGGCAATGCTGTGAACATTTTCTGATTTGAGTTTAGGTGAACAAAAAAAATGAATAAATTATCTGAACACTGAGAAGGCATACACTGATCAGAATTATGACATGAGAGACGTTCATTTAGGTGCCAGCTTAAATATCAGTTAGAAAAAAATTGCTGCATCAAATTCAAATACTGGATTTTTGTTTTTATGTCTTTTAACAAGAAAGGCAATTTCATTTTTTTAAGTATCAACATTTAAAGCAAACAAATGCATTGTCAATTATATTTTTTGTTGAAAAATAATTTTGATTACCAGAAAATTATGGCATAAACAATTTGTTTTGTGTGTTAAAGGATCAGTAAGACTGGAAAAATAAACTTTCCCATTTTCATTGGCATGGAATAAATAAAATACAGAAATTTTTAAATTGTTATTTTTAACATACATAATAACATTGAACCAAAAACGGAAAAGGGGAGACCCCGGCGCTCACTTGTTCCTGTTTCATGACATTGGACTTTTCAGCAGAGACAGTCGATTTATTCACACATTGCCTGGAAGGGCTTTTAACACTTTTTTACTCTGCATGAGATTGATTGGTTCATTTTGGAATGCATAAAGGTTGTCCTTGAGAGATTCTTCTGATTCTATATGCTGAGTTTTATATTGATTCTGGTCAGGATTTAGCACTACCATTTTATATCATGTGTGGATATTCATTCCGTTGGTGCTATTGTTGATATTCCAACACAGTATCACACCTTCATTTGGGACATTTGGTTTCATCCTATATACATCACTTTTTAAGTGATCCTGCACTATCAGTGCCTTTTTGCGCTTTCCTTTTTTCACAGGATTTTCTCATTTATAAATAATAACATAATTTATAAGGCTGAAAAAAGACACAAATTCATTCTGTTCAGCCTATTTTCCTGCAATGTTGATCCAGAGAAAAAAAAAAAACATGAGACAAGAGACAATTATCTACATATTACAGAAAAAAATTCCTTCCCAACTCCAAATATGGCAATCAGAATAATTCCCTGGATCAAGGTCCCTCAACTTACTAAGTTTATTTCTCTCAAGAAACTGTCTGTTGTTCAAATATACTGTGAATCTATTTGTACAACCCTAATAAAAATCTACCATTGGTTATATAGGTCGAGATTTTAGAAAATATAAAACTACTGTATAACTAGATGCAACCAATTAAACCTGTAAGTAAGCCACACACATTGGTTCTATCAATTCTAAAAAAAATCATTTTAAATGATCACTGGCTCATTAACTAGACCACACATTGTTGCCTACACAAGCTCAGACAAGCAAACACTTTTAAACAATAATTTAAGTAATCATTATTCAATTGATAGTAAGCAATTAAAATGTGACAGCCTGTGTCATTAATTTATCAAACAGCGAAGTCAACAACAGCTGATTTATTAAATTCAAATCTACAGGATAACAATTTATGCACTGTAATATCTTCCGTGTATTTTTTTGTAAATAACTTTTTTTTGTCTTTATTGATCTAGGTTTTGCCAGATTTACAAAATAAGGGTCCAATCAACGTGCTACAATGTTGTAAAAGCAATTAAGAGCTATATAGATAATTGAAATTGTCAAAACACTTATAAAGGCGAAATTTAATATAATCGGAAAAGCCAGATTTTATTGCCGAGGCGACTCTTTTGGTTTCACCGAGACTGGAATCCCTTTAAAGCGTTCGCTGATGTCCGCGTGCAGGACATCATCGAGTGCATATCAGTCTGTGCGAAGTGAGCGGAAGGATTCGGAGTTCACTTCGCACAATGGTGCATTCCTGAGGCTTTGGTGGTTGAGAACAAGCACGATTTAACTGGTATAGCTGAAAAATGGCTTCATTCCTCACGATTGGGCAATTAATATAAATGACTATAAAAACTTTCCAAGGACTAGGATAAATAGAAATGGTGGGGGAGTGTTTCTGTATGTTGGAAGTGAGATTACAGTAATTAATATAATTCAATGCTTTTTAATACATATGCCTTTTTTTCCTTTACAAAGTCTCAAAATAGTCTATGTCATTTTGAGGGTCTTACAATGAGTATGAATTAGTAGTGTCTTTGGATTTTGATGGTTTCTATGAAATAACTTGTCAAAAATAAAAATGTTGATGTGCCAGGCACTTATTAGTTGGTTAGTGTTTACAAGTTTGATGTGTACAGTACTATTTTAAATGTAGTTTATGAAAAGGACATACCCATGCCAGTTTTCTTTAGAACATATGTGCTTCTCCAGGGTAATTGCATAAAATTATATACATATCTAAAAATAATCTGCATCTGAAATACCAGGCCTGTAACTCTTAAATGCTAATTCCAGAATTGACGGACAGTATCATGAAAGGATGATCATATGAATAAGAGTTCTCAGCTGGAGGGCAATTAGGATAATATCTTTACTTGTTTAAACAAGACTACTTGCATTTACAAAAGGGCAAATGGTTGGAGAGACTTCAGTAGTTTACCTTTTTTTTTCTTTTTAAACAAAGGGCAAGCAACAGAGTGCTTCATGTATCACTGATAACAACCTGATGGTTATTTGGCTTCTTCATCACAATATCAATAAACTTGTAGTAATTGATATTTGACTTAAGGTTATTATCACTACTTCAAAGCATTTTATTTTCTGAATTTTGTAGGGGTTCATGGGTATTTCCTATTTTATATATTTGTATACCTTTTATATGCAATATACTGTAAACTGACATAACCTGAGACGTAACAACATTTCACTATTAGTATAATGTTTTCGTGGCCCAATTACTTAAAATTATCATAGGAGAATATTATTCTGAAACTATTGAAAAAAAAAACCCTGAAATGATAAGATAGTGTTATTGCTTTTCCAAAAGAAACTAATCGGGCGAAATTTATTAAGCTCAAAAAGCCGTTTCGGCTTTTGTGAGCTTAATCACGAGAACACCCTGAGCATTCGGGCGAACGCTCTGAGGGGGTAATTCAGCATCCAGTGGAGAGAGCTCCGAAGCCTTCGGCTCACTTCGCAAATGGTATTATGCGCATGCTAATGTCCTGCGTGCGGACATCAGCATGCGCATTAAAGGGATTCCCGTCTCGGCAAGACCAAAAGAGTTGCCTGGCTGAGACGGGAATCCCTTTAATGGACATGCTGATGTCCGCGCGCAGGACATCAGCATGCGCATACTACCATTTGCGAAGTGAGACAAAGGCTTTGGAGCTCACTTCGCTGCATGTTGAATTCCCCCCTGAGTGTTCGGGAGAACAGGCTGCACGTTCTTGCGATAAGTATTGCGATATTTGATGTGTGATACTTGCCGTGAGAAGCTTTTCTATACAATATATCCATGGGAAAGGTATCTGTACTGTTTAGCTACCCTTTACATGGATATACTCTATAGAAAAGGCTTCTCACGGCAAGTATTGCATGCACCAAGTCTCGCAATATTTATCACGAGAACGTGCAGCCTGTTCTCCCAAACACTCAGAGTGTTCTCGTGATTATTAAACTTGAAAGAGCGAAAACAAGCTTTTCTGAGTTTAATAAATTTCACCATAAAATATTGACATATTTATAGAACTGTTAGTTCACATTGCACGTTTAATGAACTCTTTGGTGAAATAGTTTCCCAGATCTTTAAGTGGGAACTAATAACCCAATTATTAGGACAGGTTTGGTGTATGTAAACTACATACTGCAAGCCAGCACCAAAGGGGAAAGGCATGTGGCTTCATCCTAGAGATACACAATAGAGATGTGCAGCACCAATGTGTTTTGGTTTAGTTGTGTTTTGGCTCTGTATAGTTTATATTTTGCTAAATGTTTTTGTTTTGGATTTTTAATGCAAAATAAACACATTTTTCCTCATACCTTGTGACATTCTATGGTCATACCACATTACTTTTTGTGGTAAGTACTGACTTTCAGAGCAGAATGAACAGCCCTTGTGGAGGATCTTGAAACAGTTAACAGAATCCAGCTAGGCTGTGCACAAAATCACAAAATCAGACAAACATGGCACTTTTAATTGTTTGGATAGTTAAAGGTGGTTTGTAGGTGAATTTGTTATGAATTAAGAGGTTTCCTATGGTTTGTGATTCACATCCTGTCTGAAGAGTTGAAGGCAGAGATCTAGATAGAGAGACTCCTAGATTCTCCATCAGGTATAATACTAGCAGGATAAAGGATAGGTCAGCACAGGCTTGTTTAACTCCTGACCCTTGAAGTGGGTGATTTAACTGCAGACACAGCAGGAGTTGCAGAGTAAATTTGAAGGTATGTGTGTGATGCAGAGAGCATTGAGTAGATTAGTAGCAAACTAAAGCCACTCACAGTCCTTCACAGCCAGAAATGCCACTAGATGGATGTTATGATGTACCTTTCAAATATTTCCCATTTATCCTTAGGATATGTTGCCTATTTATCTATCTGCCACTCTTCAAACCAGTTATTTTGTTTATTTGAATGGGTAAAGGAATAGTTTTTGGTAGGTGAGTATTGAGTAGAGGAATTGGATGTTTGGAAGTTTGTGAAAGCGGGTGTTAGGTAGTTTTGCGAGGGTGTTGGGTGTTAAAAAATGTAAAAAAAACCCATGATAATATTATTTAGTTAAAGGACAGTCATTTAGAAAAGCAAGGGGTTTGCAGAGCTGGGGTTTTTAGCAGAGTACTAAAATACTGTGATGCATCTCCCAAGTGATGCTTTCATATGTGATTTATAGAGTTTAATAAAGGGAGTTGTGTATTGACATCTTTACCCTTCCATCACCAGGTATGTCTGCATGCTGATCACTTTTGCTGTTTACAAGATTATCCGCCATCCTGTGTTTTAAATGTATGTCTGCCTGCTGATCACTTTTGATGTTTTTGTTTGTACAGCATCCCCTGTCTTTTATTATTTTAAGGTGCTAATTTAATTTGACACTTGCTAGCCTTTAAAGTAGTACATTGTTGTTGTTAGGTTTGATCTTTGCTTTTTAACTTCCCGTTACCCCCTTGTACCAGCTGGTTGATTATCTCAGTTGGGCTGTCCTAAATTAATGAATTAATTAATTTGGCCTGTGTCAGAGGTTGGAGTTAAAAAGTTAGATCTAGTCAAGGGGTAGCAGAGCTGGGGTTTGCAGAGCTGGAGTTTTTAGCAAAGTATTAAAATACTGTGATGTATTTCCCAAGTGATGCTTTTATAAGGGATTTATAGATTTTAACAAAGGAGAACAACTGTCATGGACAGAAAGCATACCTTCTGTACAACCTTGGGGTTTGGCTTAGATACACTGTGAGGCACGGAGTCTAAGAGGCCCCTGGTCTTCACTTTTAACTTCCACAAGGAGGTACTAAGCTTAGCTGAGAGAGACCCCCAGGTCACAACCCCCGAGCGTACCCCCCCTAGGGTGGTTGCTAGTACAGGAGCGACAACCAGAGTAGAGAGCAGGATATCCAGACTTGAGAACAGAGCGGAAACTACACTGGAGTACTGTCACTTTAATAAGTGAGATGACAGGAAACACTAGGGGACAGGTGCTGTAATAGGATAACTAGGAAAAGTGGAAAAAGTCAAAGGGAATAGCTGACAGTCAGGAACAGCAACAGAGCCTGCATTAGCTGGAAGCATAGGAACCAAGTGCCCAAGCTGTTCAGCTTTTAAATCTCCGCTGCATACCAGCGGGAGCGCTCCCAACATGTACATGTCACGGGAGCATGCCAGCAGTGTGCACACTGCCGGCAATCCTTAAAAACCTGACAGCTATGGCTCGTGCTAACACCCTCATGCATGCCCGTTTTATCCTGTTTGGACTATTGCAGTGCCCTTCTGTCTAGCCTCCTAGTTTCCTATCTTTCCCTGCTCCAGTCTATTCTAAATTCTGCTGCTAGAATAATTTCCCTCTCTCTCCGAAAGTCTCCCTCCCAACTCCTGTCTGCTCCTTGGCTCCCACTTAATATATGTATTATTTACAGTGTCCTGCTTTTGACATTTAAATTGCTTCACTCTGTTGCCCCTCTCTACATATCTTCCCTTGTTCACTTGCATGCACCTAGCCGTCAACTCCGCTCTTCACAAGGCAACCTTCTTCAGGACTCCCTCACTAAGACTGCCCCTTCTCATCTTAATCTCTTCTCTCTTGCTGCCCCTTGTCTTTGGAATTCTATACCCCTCTACCTCTGCCAAGAGAAATCCATCAATATATTTAAATCTAAATTAAAATTTTACTTCTTGGAGCACTAGCACTTGTTTTCATGTCTATATTAATATTTATGCAATTATATATTTAAAATCTGTTTATTTTCTTATTTAATTGGCACCAATAACCAAATGAACTGTCACTTTATCCTACTGCACTTATTACCCTCCTATATGTTTATGTAAGTCTTCCTACTACTTAGATTGTAAGCTCTATGGGGCAGGGTCCTCCATCCTCTAGTTTCAATCATGGCCTGACACTTAGAGTGATGTATTTTCTTGATTATATGCTTGTATTCTGTTTCACTTGTTCTTTGTTCTGCACTTTACCCTTGTCTGTTTTATACTGGATTATACAGCTCTGCCTGCGTAACCTCATGGAGCTTTATAGAAAAAAAATATACATACAATTAGAGTTGGCCGAATCGATTCGGACGAATCGTGATTCGTTACGAATTTCGGCAA